>CAJHNH020007778.1:1178380-1185880 GCA_905116865.2 Candidula unifasciata | reverse complement strand
ATTTGAAGCCCCACTCTGGCTCTTGCCAGGGGCCGCAATATAGCCAGGCCATAAATATGGCCAATTGGCTGAACGCGGTTTCTGGGATCCTCATCCACATGAAGGCACATTGTGTCATCGGGTGTTATGTGTGATGTCCTGGTAGGATATAAAATCAGTCAGGCAGTCTTTCCTTCTGGTGTCCAAGTGAGAGCAGATTTATCAGGATTCCTTCTCATAACGTGGCCAAGTCATTTCGTTCTTCTCTTTATTATACCGTTTAGAGTTTCATGATTTGTGATTAGAATCAGTTTAGTTTTTGCGACTGCATCTGGCCAGAGGATTTTGAAAATTCTACGTAGACATGTGTGGTGAAAGGTGAATAGCTTGTGCTCATCCTTTTTGGCCATTCCCCAGCATTCTGCTCCATAAAGAAGAACTGGCAAAATGATGCTCTTGTAGAGTCAGAGTATTGTCCGTCTACTGTATGTGCTGCATTTCCAGATTTGCATCATCCTTTCAAAAGTAGCTCTAGCTTTGTTTAAGCGTGATTGCGTGTCTTACTCTGTCTCTCCCAGTAGGGACACCAAACTGCCAAGATATGTGAACTGGTCTATATTTTCAATTGGTTGGTTATTATTGATCACTGGTTGTTAGTTTGGTTGTTTGTCATGATCTTAGTTTTTCCTTCTATTTATTCTCAGTCCCACTATTTCTGCTGTGATGTGTTGTAGTCTGCTGCCTCTCTCTTGTATATGTTTATGTTTATATGACAGAAGTGCTAAATCATCTGAAAAATCAAGGTCCTCGAGCATGTCCATCGAATGCCTCTATATGTCTTGTCTCCTGAGTTCTTCAATATCCAATCAATCACAAGTTTGAAAAGAAGGGATGACATTAAACATCCTTGACTTACACCTGTCTTTACTGGGAAAGATGTGTTGTAATTTTTAATACTGCAAGAAAAATCTTTATAGACGAGAGCAATTATGTTGACTAATGTTTCTGGGATTCCATAATATCGTAGTATTTTCCAGAAACTGTCTTTATGGACGCTCTCAAAAGCTTTCTCAATGTCCACAAAATTATATATATACTTCGTTGCTATTCATAGCATTAATCTAAAATGTTACGTAGGGTGAAGATGTGCTTAACTGTTCATCTACCTTTCTCTGAAAGCTGATTGTTCTACTCTTAGGTATTTGTTTTCTTTTTTTTTTCCAGCCGCATTATGATGATTTTATAAAAGTCCACTCGGACTTTGGCTTTGTGTCAAGGCCTGACTTTTGCGTGTACATCCGTTTTACTGGCTTATTCTATTGGTTATTCCTTGCCGATAGGGCAGACGCACTTCGACTTTGAAGAAAGTTCCTAATTAGTAGACTCATAAGACAAGGTTTTTTTTTGGGTGGGGGGTGGGGGGAGGCAGCGGGTCTATTCTCGTTGTCCCCGAAAAAGTGGCCCCGGAACCTACAAGTGCGAGGTAAAGTAAGACCGGAACAAAAAGAAGGAGAAGGAAATATGCGGGGTGACCTTGAAATTGTGGATTGAAGCCAGCATGACTAGTGCAATCACTATTGATAATGCAGATTCTCATAATAAGCACATGGTGAACTCTGTATTCGCTGTTCACAAAGCTTTGTGTTCGCATTTCAAAATAGGCATACAGGAGAATCATTATTATTTAATTTATTTGTAGTATTATATTTAGTTTATTTCTTACAATACACAAACAAATTTTAAGTAAAGTAAAGTTACCTTTTCCAGACGTATTGAGAATATAGGGCTGGACCTTTCTTTTTATAGACCAATCGGTACTTGTTGGCTGATGTAGTCAGCATCATACCGACCGTCTTTACTTCCCAGGACTACACCTGGTACCCACTCAAGGCTGGGTCGATATAGGAGTTAAGATCAGTTTTGAAGAAAAAAATGTCTGGCTCCGTCAGGACGCACACCATTAACTTTTCGATGCGCAGGCGGGCGTCAAGCTGCCAACGCCACAGCAACTCCCTATAAACAGATTGTGTTTAACACAAATAATGATGAGGATAATGACACTATTAAGTACAAATATTTTTTATATATTGAGCGGAGGCAGTTAAAAGGAATAATCTGAAGAAATATTCGTTTTGGCAAAACGAGCATATTTTGATACCCGATATAAAATATGCGGTTATGTGCATAATCTGAATACAACAACAAAGCATTAAATACATTATAAAAAGATGCAAATAACCGTAGAGCAAATATTGCTTGCACTGAGAGATTTATATTAATTATTATTCAAACATGTAAAGTCTTCTTCTTCTTCTTCTTCTTCTTCTTTTCGTCTTCTTCTTCTTCTTCTTCTTTTTCTTCTTTTTCTTCTTCTTCTTCTTCTTCTTCTTCTTCTTCTTCTTCTTCTTCTTCTTCTTCTTCTTCTTCTTCTTCTTCTTCTTCTTCTTCTTCTTCTTCGTTGTGTTCCCCAGCTGTAAACTCCGGCGGAAGGTTCTGGTGGCTCTTCCACTTCCGAACTTTGTACTTGATCTAGAACCTGACTTTCACGTGCACATCCATTATACAAATCTGGTTTATTTGTATGCAGACTGTTGGTTCCTCTCTTTTCAGATGCACTCCGATTTCTAAGAAAACGTCCCTAATTAGTCGACTTTTATGATACGCCTGTTAGGGGGCAGTGGGTCTTTTCATTTTCCCCTACTATGGAGCCACAGAATCCACACGGAATTTTTAGAATAAAAGAGGCTGAGGAGCAGCTCACTATGCAGTATGAGGCGAAATTGCTGAAGATCTTAAAAACATGCTACAGACAGAATGAGACATCGATGTTGATGTACTGAAAAAATACCTACATGTTGTAAGTTCTAAACGTTTTTGTGTGTATAAAAAAATATTTAAATACTAGGACACAATATGACATTTTTTTTAAATGACAGACTACACCGAGGGAAACACATTTATATATATATATATATATATATATATATATATATATATATATATATATATATATATATATATATAAATATATTTTAGGACTGTACAGAATATTCGCTTCGTATTCGCTTCGGGGCCGAATAGTGGACCTATTGACTATTCGGTATTCGGCAGAATAGTTGCGGTCGGGCCGAATACGAATAGTAGTTATTATACACCTGCTTCTGCATACACGGCCTTAATACTGACAACATGGAACGATTGGTTTTGTTGAAAGCTAATGCCGCTTTCCTGCATTAACTAAGCTGTCAGTGACAATTTCCAAGTTTAGTTACTTCTTAGAATACTTAGGATTCTTTCATTCCTAGTTATTAGTTACCACAGACTGACTGAAGGATGCAAAACATAAAATGTTTTTAAATATTTACTATTCTGTACGAATACTAACTAGACATGGAAAGAATATAAACTCCAGCCACATCCAAGTCGATAATATGAAAATCAAAAGAACGGAAACATATAAGTACTTGGGTGCAAACTTCAACTGCTCCAACATGCTGAGAGAAGAAATACAACTAGAATACAATCTATAAATAAAGTATACTATGCCCTTCAACATCTGCTAAAGTGAAAGTGTCTGTCTCGCAACACCAAGTTCAAAATTTATAAAACGTTGATAAGACCAGTCGTTTGATATGGCTCTAAAACTTGAAGCAGGTTTTCGAAAAGTCTTACGACAAATCTTTGAACCCATCAAAGATGCTTACAGCGGGGAATAGAGAGTGAGAAGCAACAACGGAGCACACCATCTGTTTAAATCACTATTGATCACTGGAATCATGAGAACTAACAGGCTTAGGGCACATTGAAAGAATATCAGATGACAGAAAAGTGAAAACTGCATACATCTGAGAGAGGAATGGGCGTAGACCACGAGGCAGACAAAAAAGAAGCTTCGAGAGATAATGTCCAGCCAGACCTGCAAACAACTGGTGTCACAAATTGTGAAGAGAAGGCCAGCCAGAGAGATGAATGGAGCCGAGTGATGTCTGCAGCAGTAAACCTCAAGGGCTCAGAATGCTAAAGAAGAAGATGACTATTCTGTGCTAATCTATGTGAAGTTTTTTTAATAAATATTTTATACACTATACACTATTCGTATTCGTATTTGGCCGAATAGTTGGTCCCGCTATTCGTATTTGGCCGAATAGTAAAAATCACTATTCGGTACAGCCCTAATATATATATGATCTTTTATTTCGTGTTCTGTTTATTTATTTTCAAATAAGTCATAACATGTTTACTCCTTCGAGGAAAAAAAATCTGGTCAATGAGTCTGCTAGCAAAACTGTAACTTTAAACTGCTTCTTATACTGAGTTGATGTGGTTACTGCTGAGATGTGGTATTACATACGAATGATGAGACACCCCCCCCCCCCCCCCCTCTTCCTAAAGGATAAAAAGAGTAATAAAGATGTCATGAAAGCAGTTAACTCGCAAAGATAACTGATAACAAGCGTCAGAAAATGCCAATATAAATTCTGTTTGCATGTCATGAGTACAAACAAATTGGAGTACGCAGTGACAACGGAGAAAGGAGAAGAAAGCCAAAGGGGGGAGAGTTCAAGGAGCAAGGGGAGACTGACGAGACAGTGTTAAACAATTTGCCATCACTGCATGAATTAACATCTGTGTCAGAAATGATTGACAGTACATATGATAGAAATCTGAAAAAGTATGATTATCAACGTCACGTGGCTCGAGTTGTGAGATAAAGAGGATCCCCGTGTGGGTTCCACGGTCCCATTTAGGAAGACCCATTGCCCCAATAACACGCATGGCGTAAAGGACAACTAGTTAGGAGTTTGTTGAAACTGGATATGTTGGGCTGAAATGCAGAAAGATCGGAACATTGTTGTAAACTACATGACTGCATGTCAGCTGCCCTTTAAAGGGGAGAAAACAGACGTGTTGTCTGTAGTTGGACCTAGCTAATGATCCGTTACCCTTCCATAGACACAATCAGGCATACAGAACGTCCAGCTCATTTGTCGCTCCATAAGAATTTATTGTCGCCAAGAAGCTTCGCCAGCTTGACGTTGTAGGGACGGTAGAAGTTGTCCAGCAGCGCTCTGGTCTCTGGCAGCATGACCCCCAGCTTTCTGTCTGACTCTCTCCGAGTGTTCAGCACCGGTTTGCTCATCAGCTGCTCGTGTTCTTCGCTAGACAGTGACCCTGTTTAGAGACAAGAGCAAAGCAAAATGATCAGATGAACTATGTGTAAAAATTTATAACAATAAGATGTATGATATATTAAAGTGGTCCCGTGGTTTACTGTATAGTCCTATGTAGTCATTTCATTACACGAGGCGGGAGAACTGGCAAGAGACCGAGTTTCTTTCAGGCAGACTTTGATGACAGTGACGTTCTGCAAAGGACCTGCTACATGATGATGAGTCATTTCATAGTTAGTGCACATTTGTGTATGTGTGCTAAGTTGTTCTTTGTGTGCTGATGAAAGCTAATCGCCGCAACGTCCTTTGTTTGTTTATTGTGATCGATTAACATAAACTATTTGTTTCTTCTTACCCCCTTTTTTTCTCTTCCCTATAATTTCCTACCCTTTTAACAACTGTTCAGTGAATGCTTTTCAGCGAAGTGAACTTAGAGGTCAAATGATAAAAAAGGGATAATCGCCGGCTAGAGACCTGACCTCCAGCACCGAAAGATCACTCTTACAGTACAGTTAGCCGTGATCCGCAGACCACTTGCAATGCCTTTGTGGGGCAGATTTGGTCTGCGAATCACCAGTTGAATATTTCCGTTCTATACGAACGGTTTATTAACTCTTTTTGTCCCAGATATGTATTCCCTTAACCCATTACCTCCTACCTAGTGGCTGCTTAAAGGAATAAATGTTTGGGTCTGAAAAGGTTCAAATAAAAATGCAGTGATACAGAAGTGAGCAAATTAACAGCTGCAGTAGAATGGATTAAAGTTACGGGTGGGTAGGGTACAGAGTGTTGAGAGAAACATAATATGCCAACTTCATTAAACGCATGGTGAGTTGCTTGGGACTGAAAGAGTTAGAAAATCAATAGCTATCTTGCTTTTGGGTCAGTGGTACAAGAGTAGCATTGTGAAATATATCAGGGCCCTAACTTGTATTCCCAAAGATAGCAATGGGCGCTATTCATTGTGAAGATGGTTTGCTCCGTTCATCGTGTTCACAGAAGATATAAATACAGTACCAAATCAGACAGTCTAAACAAAGACACATAAGACTGTGTCCAGAAAACTCAACAAATAAGACAAATGAACTCATAAACACTAATAAAGCATGAAAATGTAAACTGAAATATGTAATAAAAGAAAATATAGACACGAAATACTGAATTACAACAACAACAAACTGAGTGGGCCTAAACCGATGTGTGTATGTCTGGGAGGGGAGGGGGGAATTATAGGTTGATGTTTCAAAATTTTTAAACAGTTAGACGAAGGCATGCTAAATATCGATACGTAGAAGGCTGTGAACACCAAAACTATGAATAAAACAATTTTCTGACGAGAAGAAGCTGGTTTGATCACAGAAGCAAGAGTTTATGGCAGTATCTGATACACTGATATTACTTTGATGGGCAGAACTATTAACATGGAGTGAGACTGGTTTAAGATGCCCACTGTGTATACCCACAAGGTGTTGAAGGAAACGATCTGCCAACTTCCTACCTGTTTATTCTATATAAATGTCATTCTGCGTTGCAAGCATAATTTAAAACAATAAAGAACAGCTATGAGACTCCACATTCAATGCCTTCTTATTACAAATAAACCCTTTGAGCTTCACTTCAGTAGACGAGCAGCTCGACGTGGATCGGGTAATAAGGGAGGGAGAGGCAGGTTTAAACAAAATATTAAACTACTTCCTCCGTCTTCTTAGCCTTCATCAGCAGTGAATTCATGTCGGAAGCTTTAAGGGTTCATCCACTTCTGGACTTTGGGTCTTGTGTCACATAACAGCATCAACCACCCTACCACAAAAGACCTGTCCACAGTTTGGACACATCCATAATAATTGGTGTAACTATAATCCGTAAATACATAGTTTGTTTGGGGAGTCCAGCTGTGAGAAACATATATAAATCGCTCCTAAATTATTCCTTCTTGGCTTATAGGGTCAATATGTACAATACGACACGTTTTCTGTGCCTGTTCAGGCTTAATACTTTGACCGCTTTACTGAAAAGCCTGAGCCATATCCTTGCCCAGCGGCTGTAGTCAAGGACTAGTAGTTTATACGTCACTGCTACTCGGTCCGTTCCAGTGGATAGATGTGTTTCAGCACTGTGGCCACTTGACCGTTAAATTGAATCTGTGTTCTCAAAAAATATTTGTCTGCATGGGTGAGTTTTTCTTAAAGGGAAATGCATATATGTGTGTGCTCAGTGCCTGTGTGTTTGCGAGAAAAGGTAAGAAGGATGATAAACGCGAATCTCTGTGTCTACGATCAGCTTCGACGTAAGACGGTAGCAACGCTGGAGTGAAAGAACTTTCGGCTGAAAGTTCTTCGTAAATTCTTCT
>CAJHNH020007778.1:1108380-1173380 GCA_905116865.2 Candidula unifasciata | reverse complement strand
TAGAATTAGGAAAGAAAAAAGAACAAAAATTAAAAAGCGAGAGGTGGAGTCATGGGATGCATATGCAGAAACAATCTATCATTTCGGCTGAAGGCTTTATCAACGAGCACCACAAAAAGAACAAGAAGGAGACGAATCCTTGAGTCACGTTCGACTTCCCATGTGGCAACTGGTAATTGTAGCCTTTTCACACTAGTGGCGCATCGTGAAATTGATGCTAAACTCATATTATTAATAGACTTTTATAGAGTCTCGCTGATGTATTTTGAATTTGAGGTTTTGAACAACTGATCAACATCATGCCACACGGTAGTAACCCATAAGTGCTCTGTTCTTCTAACTCAAGTCTGAGTCTGAAGAAGCTCAGCACAGTGCACAGACTCTGTAGCACCGGCGATTATCCTGAAATGCTTTAGGTAGATTTTTAACTCTATAAATTTTGCACTGGCAGCGCCGATAGGCTACTCTTTTCGATTTCTAAATGCCTGGGATTTTTGTGTGCGCAACAATGTACACGGGCGTCTGATCTCACTATTCAGAAACCAGGCGGAATTACTAGAAGTCTAAGTGCACGTGAAAAAGCCTAGCCTTTACCGGGGATTTAATCCGGAACCTCTAGCACTCGAGGCGTATACCATGCCACCCGACCTTTTAGCCCCTTTGGTGTATATTGAGTGTGTTTGCCAAATTATAGTGTCTTTTCCTAGTGGGTGTTTGCGTTCCTTCTTTATCGTTGCCTTTTATATGTTAAGTAAAGGACTCTTTGCCACGCCTTTATGCGTTTAAGTCATGTGAGGGCAAGACCTAGATTTTAAAGATAAATAGACACTGTGTGTGATATAGTCAACATAACACCGGCCGCCTTTACTTCGCAGGACTGTACCTGGTACAAATTTAATTCTGGGTCGATTTGGGAGCCAAGGTCATTTTTTAAAGAAAAAAAAAAGTTCGGTTCTGTCATGACCCGAGCCCACGACCTTCCTATCCGTAGGCGAGCGTCTAACCACTTCACCACAGTGGTTCTCGCCTTGAATATATGCTGATGCATTTTTAAATTATTTCGTTTGTTTTATGTATCTCAAAATACCTTCTAATTCCTTCCTAATGAAGTATAATTATTTTCTTACATTTTTGCAGTATGAATACAACATGTTCCAGCCAGCTGCATGAAACCAAGGGAAATATTTGCTGTTACACGACACCCCGCTTGCATCTACACAGTAACTCTGTGGTTTGGGAGCGCCATGGAGTGGGAGGGTAAGGGTTAGGTCTCGCCGGTTGTTGGCAAAGGAGTGCACTATTCTTCAGATAAAGATATTTGTTTTGACAGGTGAGCTCGGGAGATGTAAGTACATCGGGCAGAATGTGAGGTTCTTCCTGAGTTTACAGTGACCTTGCCAGCAGCCGACATTCCCACCTCATGAAAACGGTTATCTTTGTGTGAAGAGGGTACTTCTTCCTCTTCTTCTTCATTTCATAATTTTACCCCGTCGGGGGTCGAGGGTCATAAAAGACTTTGGGTCTTGATCTTCTTACCGCGTCTACCATAGACACATCGTGCTGCTGTAGAGTTTCTCTGACGTTATCTTTCCATATTAATCTTGGTCTGCCTTGTGAGCGGGTAAACCATTTGATTTGCTGTCTTTGTAGGTAATTTAGAACTGGTTCTTTGTCGACTTGTTCTCTTATAATCTCATTCTGATTTGATCTATTCTGGTTACTCCCGCAGCCCTTCTCAGACATCTCATTTCCGTAGTTACAAATTGAAGAGGGTACACGGTTGTTTTTCTGATAATATTCTTTGCTTCATTGTGTAATGTCATGACAATTTAGAACATCATTAAGGAAATTCACCTGTTTATTTATTAGATCCTTCTTCTCTCTCTGTCTCACACACACACACACACACACACACACACACACACACGCACATAGACACATGCACACAGACTCGCGCACAATTCTGTGTGTGTGTGTGTGTCAATCTAGCTTGCAGGGACGTCGATACCAAGAAAACACTGACAAGTAGGGAAGAGGGCTGTGATTATCTGCTCGCCTACACATTGCTAAGGGTCCTCAAGAGGCGTAATACCTGTTCAAGTTGTAATAATAATATTAAAAATAATAATAACATTGTCCTGAACGGCAAATAGATGTAACAATATATTTCAGATAATATAAAAAGCATCAACAGATACTCAAACAAGGAATTACTATACACTGATAGAGAGCTGTCTCAGCTCTTTAAAAAAATGTCTGTGGTAAAAGGGAATGGGGAAGAGGAGCTATCCCTCCTACACATTTTCTGAAGGATGAGTTCAAGAGCTTAATTTTTCATGTTCCGGAGTCCTTGCTAGCTAGGTTTATTGCTTGTTTGGGTGTATTTTGTACGTTGTTGACCATCTATTTATGTCTGTTTCTCTGTCTCTTCATACGCTTTCCCTCCCTCTGCCTGCAGCTCATCTCTTTCCCTTTCTCTGATTGTTTGATTTCTCTGTCTCCCCACCCTTCTCTCTCACTTCGTCTTATATATAAAAAAGAAACGTTTGAACCACTCACAATTCTCCATGTGCAATCACAGCTATTTAATACAAAACAGCATCATAATTGTTAACATAAGAAATTTAAATTATTCCAGATTGCTGTTCAGATTCTTTCCCTTAGATATGAAGGAAGTGTTTGAAACTAAGAAAGCATTTGCATGCATATGCACAGTTTTAGTTTGTGTAACCATTTGCAAGTGATGTAACTTGACATAATAAGAATTGTCCACAAAGTCTCCGACCTATTGCTGGCTTTATCACTCAGCAATAATTTGTTCACTCCTACTTTATCGTGCAGCTGGTTTTGTAATTTTTACCTTTATCCGAGAATTTTTTCTATTTTATTATCTCTAGCCAATTTTATAATCTTCACTACACCTCCATGCATGACTGCTTGTTTTTCTATCTCACGTTATCTTGATCAATTTGTTTTCCCTTTTCACTTTTGTGTGTGTGTGTGAGTAATATTTGTTTTTATTACTTAATCTTCCAACGTACCGCGATCGAAACCCACTGCTGGCTGCGTAGATTTTTATCATGGAATAGGGCGTCGCAGGTCGACCCAGCCTAAAATAGATACCAGGATGGCTGTCCTGGGGAAGTAAAGACGGCCGGCGTAATGCTGACCACATTATCCATCCAGTGCCGATTGGTCTGTAAAAATATGGGACGCTCTTCCCATATACCCGATGCTCCTAAGGCGTGAAAAGGGATCTTTACTTACTTAATCTTCTACAACTTTTCTTCTGTGTCACTTTATCTCTAGTAAGTTCCACATTTCTCACCTTATTTCATTTTTGGCTCTCTCAAATTATTTCCGAAAAGTATTTTCATTCTCACTCTATCATCAAGCTTGTTGATTGAATATTTATGTGTCAGTCTTTTTCTGAAAGATGTTTCTTTTGTCACTCAGCCTTTAAACGGTTGTTTTCATTCGTAGTCTATTTAGTTTGTGTTTCTCGTCTCGTAGTTAAGCTCCAAAACGTGCTGCCGTTCTAGTTTAGCCAGCGACACATTTCTCATTCTTGCTGTTGCAACAAGTAGTTTCACCTTCTTATTTACGCATCGAAACGATTACTCTTTTCACTTAAAAAAAGACAGGTTAAACCTCCTAAAATTATTTTTATTGTTACAAATCTGTGAAATTTCCCTGTTTTTTTTTTTTTTTTTTTTTTTTTTTTTTTTTATATATATATATATATATACTAAATAAAAGTGTATTCATTTCTGAACAAAATAATGCATGTCTTGTTGCAAAATTTCATCCAAAAGTAAATGCAATTAAGGATAGGTTAAACCCCCAAATTGAATTTGATTATATCTGTTGGACACAATGCTTTCTGAAGGTACATAATATTTAAAGATTAAAGGAAAATTAATTGTGGGGGCTAAAATCAACATATTCTTTTAGGGATATGGACTGAAAATGTCATATTTTATGCTGAAAATAGCCAAATTTGTACTCAACACTTGCAAAGATATTTCAAAAACTAAAAAGGATGGCCTAATAAAAATTTGCATATACATTTAACATTATATTTCAAACGTAATAAACTAACTACTATTCACTTAAAGCAACAGTTTAAAAGTTCTGCACATTTACAAAACACGTTTTTTAAACATTAGGGGTGAGGATTATCATATATGACCAAAATGCAAAAAGTATTCAGCTGTTGTATTTATCTTAGTTTATGTTTTAATTACCATGGTAACTGTTTATTCACCTAATTATATATAGGGAAAATATTCAAACTGTCTTAACTCAGTAAATTATTAATATTTTGTAATAGTTTGTTTCACCCGTGTGTTAGAAATTCTAGAATTGATGTAGTCTAATTCTTGTAATCTATGTTGGAAAATACAGACTAGAAATAGCTGTGAATGATGCTGTTGTTATGTCTAACGAAAGAAACCTAGTCAGGACTAAGCTGCCCCACAGTGTTTCCACATTTCGTAAACTTGATCAAGCACATGAAAGAGCAACTGAAGAAGGCAGTAAAATGGATAAAAAGATCAAAAGAGCTTTACAAAGTATTCAGACAGCCGAGGAATACTATGAGGAAGACTCATGCAGCAGGGACTCATTAGGTAGAGGATTATTGTGAAAACCCTTGCTGCGGAAGAATGAGCACATAAGGGTATGCCAACGCCTTCTCCGGGTTAATAATCCGAAGAAGGCGTTGGTAATGCTCCGTGTGCTATGATGTCGATTCTCAAACCAGAAAATCTTTAACTACTTCCCTATGCATTTAGGGGGCGTCGGTGGCTTAGGCGTCCCGAGGCCGACTTGTAATTCCAACGTTCCGCGATCAAAACCCACTGCTGGCTGCGTGGATTTCATGGTATGGGGCGTCGCAGGTCGACCCAATGTAAAATTGGTACCAGGTTGTATGTCTTCCTGAGGAAATAAAGACCGCCGGCGTAATGCTGACCACATATCCACCTAGTGCCGATTGGTCTGTAAAAATATGGGATGCTCTTCCCATATGTCCGATGGGCCTAAGGCGTGAAAAAGGATCTTCACCTCTCTCTCTCTCTCTCTCTCTCTCTCTCTCTCTCTCTCTCTCTCTCTCTCTCTCTCTCTCTCTCTCTCTCTCTACTTTCACATACTATGCATTAAGCTTGTTGGATTTGCTAAGACAGGAGACAGTGAAAACCATCTGTGTTGTTTTCGTTGGCACAGAAGCGGAGCGAAATTGGGTCGCGCTGCTTGATATAAAGTTGAAACTGCGATTACCTTGAGGATCACCTTAACAATCCAGCTACTTTTGTGAACAGAACACACACAAATGTCTCGGTAGGCATGCACACTAACCGCTGTGCTACTTTGGATTACTCTGTCGTGTTTACAGGACAGAATAAAGCCTTCCAGTCGGCGTTATACTGACTATCTATTTTGTCAAACCTTTCTGGGATGCAATTTCTCGTTATTTGAAGCCCCACCCTGGCTCTTGCCAGGGGTCGCAATATAGCCCGACCATAAGTATGATCTGTGAGTCCCCGAGGCGGGGCGGCTAGACGTTTGCCACGGATCGGAAGGTCGTGGGTTCGCTTCCTGGCGGAACCGGACTTTTTTCAAAAATGACCTTGGCTCTCAGGTCGACCCAGCCTTGAGTGGGTACCGGGTGCAGTCCTGGGAAGTAGAGGCAGCCGGCGTGATGTTGACCACATCATCCATCTTGTGCCGACTGGTCTATAAAAATATAGGTCTAGCCCTATATGCCCTATATGCCTAAAGGCGTGGAAAAGGGTCCTTTGCTAACATTTTTTTATTTTTTTAAAAATTAATATTGTCTAATGGCTGAACGCGGTTTCTTGGACCTCTTCACGCATGATCCTCATCCACATGGTGGCACTTTGTGTCATCGGGTGTTTATCGCTTGTGTGATGTCCTGGTTGGGTAAAAGAAGATAGATATGGGTAATACTGACCACATCAGCCATCCTCTGCCGATTGGTTTATACAATATAGGTCTAGCCCTGTATGCCCTATGCGCTAAAAGACGAGGAAAAAAGTCCTTTACTTTTTCTTTCTTTAAACTTATAAAACCTTTATTGGGTGTAGTAGACTTTTGTGTTACTTGTGAAATGAGGACTAGCCTTTCAATAATTTTTAGAGCCGAAAAAAAAACCATTATCAAAGAGCATCCTAGTTTCAAAGGCCAGATATTCTAAATATCTCAGTTGGGATCAAGAAAATAAAGCAGGAACTGGGATATTACCTTTTTTTTTTTTTTAATAGTATGGGACAGGATATGGGAGCGGGGGCTGAATAAAGAAGGTAAACCGGATGAAAGCATTGAAAAAAAAAAAAAACATCACAACTGCACGGTGCATGTGTGAAAAGAAAACACAACTTGTACGTCATCATTACTCTGTAGCTTGGTCTTATTAAAAATTTTTTTTAATATACTGAGTATTTAGAGAAGTGTTATTGTCAACATAATTTATCGAACATGTTGTGAGTATTTTGGTGTCCTTCTTCTTCTTTATTCACCGGCTGTAAGCTCCGGCTAAAAGTCCTAGGTGTTCGTCCATTTGGACTTTGGCTTGGTGCCAGGGTCTCAGTTTCGCGTTTACATCCGTGTAACTGGCTTATTTATGTGCAGTTAGTTGTTCCCTGCCGCTAGGGAAGATGCACTCCGACTTCGAAGTAAATCGCCGATTTGTCGACTCCTACGACATGCTTGTTAGGGAAGCGGTGGGTCCATTCTTGTTTTTCACATTGGGGCCCCGCAGCCCACATGAAAAACACCCTTGTTTATCCGAAACAGAGGTGTCTACGATAAAGCTGACATCGAGAAGCAAACACACAGACACACAGACACACAGACACACGCACGCACACACACACGCACGTACGCATACGCATACACACATACACGCACACACACTCACACAAACAAACACAAACGCACGCGCACACACTCACTCACACACACACACAAATTACGACTAGGTAGCTCGACGAAAAGAAGTAAATTTAAAAAAAACGCACTCGTAATTTTTCCTATTTGTAACATCTATAGTGCTGTAGGATTCCTGCTACATTGTTGCTGCCCCCCCCCCCTCCAAATCCCCCCCCCCACTTTTTTTTGGGGGGGTGGGCGGTTGTTTTCAGTGTACATCCGGTGTAAACTTCACCGTATTATTCTAGTTGTTCGTCCGCTCCTGGGGTTTGGTTTCATACCAAAATTTGAGTTTTCCTTGAGTAGATCCATTTTAGAGAAATGACATCTCTATATGTAGACTATTGGTTCCTTGTTTCTCATGCAGATGCATTTTCACTTCGAAGAATTTAGTCCCGAAATATGACATGGCGGGGGGAGGGAGGGGGTGTTGGCAATGGGTTCTTGGGCCACAAAACCCAGAACAAGCCACCGTAATCTAGAGGCTAGACGCTCGCCTGTGGTTCGTTTCGGACAAGGTCCAGACTTATTTTTTTTTTTTCAAAAATGACTTTGATTTGATATTCTTAATATGCATATTATTACATAAACATAACATGCTTTATTTATGAAATAAATACAAATGCTGTGTGAAATATCTGAGTTTGGAAGGGCCGAATGTTAGACAGGCCTGCGTGCCTAATTTGTAACCCTTTGAAAATAAATTCGTTCGATCTATCTATCTATCTATCTATCTATCTATCTATCTATCTATCTATCTATCTATCTATCTATCTATCTATCTGTCCTGTCTGTCCTATCTGTCTGTTTGTCCTGTCTGTCCTGTCTGTCCTGTCTGTCCGTCTGCCTGGTAGTCTGTTTGTCTGTCTGCCTGCCTGTTCTCCCTTTATATGATACATATTTGGTAATTTCCTCTTCGTCTGTAATTTTGAAGCACATCAAATAGCCCTATGCGGAACACATATACAACACACCGCGACACACATCTGCCACACGCTGCGACACACTAGAAGACGACTATAACTGCCTGCATGATTCATGTAATGGAGGTAAGGTAAGTGTAGGTGAAAGCTGCCGCATGAAGCCTGCACATTGAGCTAGCTGAGATGTTCAGTACACGAGTTCTTCGTGAAGATTTTATCCAGTTATAAATGTGTGTACGGGTATGGGGATTTGGAATCGCTATAGCAAATTGCTTACAGAGCAATGCTTAATCATCTGCTCAAAGACCTTGCATTTAAGCACACTACACCAGGTATACACAGCAATATTTACAGCTATAAGGGAAAGCCGAGCCCTGTTCTTTGGTCATGTGACGAGGAAGGGGGCTTTTGGGAATATTGTGATGGCTGGGAAGATCAACGGTAAAAAAATGGAGAGGCAGACCGAGAGTTCATGACGGATAGACTGTGATCCGCGCCACTGATCAAGGGGACAAGGGACCGAGAACTGTGGAGATGCATGAACTCCTACGCCGGTTGGCAAAGTACGTAATGATGATGATGATGATGAAGATGATGATGATAATGATGATGATACCATGTAACTCGCTAATATATTAACTAAAGTAAATGTCTCTATACACGCCAGTGGCGCATGTGGCGTTTCAGGCTAGACTTACTGTTTTCCGAGGCACACCTAACATTAAATTGGTTAAAATACTTCGGAAAACAGAGGCGGGGGGGGGGGGGGGGGGGGAGTGAACATTTAATGTTCATTTGTGATGAATCATGTCATGAATGAAACTGTTTCGATATATTTTTCATGATTTTCTTCATATCTATGGGAAGTTTACAGTAAGTGTACGTTGAGAATGCACTGCAGCCTTGCCATTAGTATTGTCTTCTAAAAACATCTACATCCAGAACTCTTCTTGGCTTCCTTCGTGGTATTTCTGCTGTCTTCGCTGATCTCAAGCAAATTGTGAAAAATTCTGGATTATTGCCGTGGCACCTCTGGCACCAAGTTTGAGAACCGCTGCTTCAGTCAGTTATTCAGCCCTATGTGCTTTCATGGTCAATGCATATCCAATGTCCTGCATCCACATTCACAGAGGTCGGCCTCTGCTTCCGTTCCCAGTAAGAGCGCCCTCTATCACCGTTCTCTCCAGACCAACATGGCGCTTGATATGTCCAAAATACCTCAGCTTTCGTGACAGGGTGCTGTTTACGAGCCAGTTCTCCTTAATGTTCAGGCCATGCAGGATTTCATCTTTTTGTACAACGATATTCTTTTATTGAGCAGTTTAATTCAAAAGCTAAGGTTAAATTTGCTGATTTGTTGGCTGGGTTTTTTTTCTTTTTTTTCGCTGCCTCGTGGTTTGTTGGTTCCATTGCAGGTTAGTTTGTAGGCTGGTTGGTTGGTTGGTTGATCTGTTGACAGGCAGTTATTCTTTAGCAATTGTTTATTTGCGTAGTCGGTCTGGTCGTTCATTTCTTGGCTGACTGATTTGGACAATTCTCTGGATCGCGGGTTTTCTATTCCTCAATCGACTACATTTGCGTTTTAACATTCTGTGTTCACACCAGGCGCCACAGTGTTTTACAAGAAATGGCAATAACCTGTGTGGTCCTGGAAAACAACTCCTACGTTTGTAGAAGCAAGATGTAAAACACACACAATGTGGGTGGCAACTAGGGGAGGACTGGGAGTCTGGCAGACAAAATCAGATGAGATTAAGACAGAGAAAAAACAAAGTTAATGACTGTGAAATATCCAAAATATCCTTGAAGGCTGATGAATAACTACGCACGCTGTATCTATTTCATTTTCTCTTTTTGATTCCTTTAATTTTTTTTAATTTTTTTTTTCAGTTATTATTTCAAAACGCTTCTCATTTCCTACTTTCTGGCCGGATGTTTGTGCTTCTGGATCTAAAACGAAATAGCATGCAAGGCCAAAACCGTCAGATCTTAGCTAGTTTAGCTCCAATTGTTGTTGATCTTTTCTTGGCTACTTTTCTGCTCTAACTTTATGCCACCCTTGGCTTGGATTACTTCAAACGTCGACAGTCTCCTTCCACAATGAACTGTTCTTTTGCAGCAGATGTGTATTAAGTCTAAGCGAAATAATTATCGCGACTCAGGGGCGCTGCTACAAAGAAATTAAATGGGACTGGCAAATCCTCAGCCCCTTTTAATTTCCTAGTTCCCCCAAAAGCATGTCGTAAAAGTCGACTAATTGGGAGCTTCCTTCGATGTCGGAGTGCATTTGCCTGAGTGACAAGGAACCAGCAGTCCGCAAACAAATGAGTCAGATTTGTAAAACAGATGCACAAGCAACACTTAGGTTCCGGAACAGGACTGCAGTCCAGAAGTGGACGAACAACCAGAACTTACCGTCAGAGTTTACAGTTGGCGAACGCGAAGAAGAAGAAGAAGAATTTTCTAGTGGTCGGTGGCCCCTGTGACTTAATTCTTTTCTAGTGCAGAGTATATTGTATTATTATTATTATTATTATTATTATTATTATTATTAATATTATTAATATTATTACATTATTATTATTATTATTATTATTATGTTCATCTTAAAGTATACGCCGTGTGTCGTTGGAAATCATGTCTGTCCACAACCTTCTGTCTTTGTACATTCAATCAGCTCTGACACAGAAAATTTTTTATGCCATGATGTCAAACTGTCCAGCAACTTTCTCTCGGTCTCCCTCTGTCCATCTTTCCCTACAACTTTCCTGCTATCACGGTATATTCCAGTTTGTTTTTTTTTTCCATTCACACGACATGAATAAAGAATATAGACTGTCTCTTTCTGATGTGAGCAGTAAGATCTCTTCGTGAGTTAGTTTCTTTCAAGACGTCTTCTTAAGTCTTTGTATCCTACCAGGGTATTCTCATAATTCTAGAGAGTCAAATATCTGCAGCTTTCAAATAATTTTACACTGTTTTATCAACAATCTTTGATTTACTTCCATATAGGATAGGATTTCAATAACTTTTAGGAATTGCCTTTCTCACTGACATTGAAAGATTGCATAGAATATTCTTCATTTTGTAAAATATTGCCTTTGTAGAAGTAGTAGATTTTACCCCACTAGGACAGCACACAAGCGTTAAACACCCGGTGACATAAAGTGCCCCCGTGTGGATGAGGATCACCCGTGTAGAGGTCCCAGAAACCGAGTTCAGCCATTAGACCATATTTATGGTCGGGTTATTTTGCAGCCCCTGGCAAGAGCCAGGGTAGGGTTTCAAATAATGAAAAATTGCATCTAACAAGGGGATGATTCGATTGTAATATACTGCTTTTGTTTGAGCTATTCTACGTTAATATGTTATAAATATAATAACATTTAGAAAAAAATATGAAATGAACAAAAAAAATCTTTAAAAGAGAACCGTATACACACCATTAGAGGACTGTTGCCGCCCTGGTGAATTTTCTAGAGCGTATGTGGAACTCAACACCCTTAACAAAATTGTCGGGGATGCTCAAGTACAGAATATTACAGGTTCCTACAGCCCTGTCACGATGGGCGTTTGGTAAAGCGCTGCGGATTGTGAGAATTAGTAGTCAGGGGGAGACAAGTCAGGAATTTTGATGAGAAAAGACGGGAGATGATGAGATGCAGAGACGCGATTTCGCACATCTCGCCCGGTAGAAATGATTATAGGTTGAAATAATTCACATTTGAATGCTGTGTTAGATATGGGAGATATGGGAGATACTGAAAAGACAAGCACGCATCGGGGAGGAGTTAGACCGTGAAGACAAATAACGCTGAGAGAAAGTACAAGAAGCATATAGGGAGAAAGGAAATTTTGAGACAGAGGGTAGAGACAGTGGAACAGGGCCCACAGAGGGAGAGATGGAGATAGAGGCGGAGAGATGACCGGAATGACAATAGGATATAATATAATCTTAAAGGCGTGTAGACGGGGCTATTAAGGAGGGTAGACAGGTAATAAAAAATCTGTTATACTGAGTACTGTAATACAGTGGTTCGGAAGATACTATGGATGGAAAGAAAGTTGATGAAAGGCAGAAAAAAACTGAAATAGTTTGGCTTCATTAAAAGACATAATAATCTCATAATAACCATACTGAATAGAAAAGTTTAAGGCAAGATAGCAAAAGGCAGACAACGATACAAGCAAAAAGACAACATGGAGACATGGACAAATATCAGACTAAAAGAGTATATAAAACAAGAGACAAAGCGTGTTGGAGATGTACTGCAGCTAACCCTCATGGCGAAGACAGCACCTCATCGACTAATGACTAAACGAGCGGACATTTGCAAGAATCAAGTTATGATTGTGACTAGACAGCAAGACAGCAAGTGGAAAGACTAGACAAAAACACTGTGAAGGAAACCAAAGACCAATAAGCACACACGTCACCGATGCTGTTTTATGTGAAAGATATACTGAAGAAGGAATCTGAGAACCTATGGAGTCTTTGATTCGATGTGCAATGAGGGTGATCTGTCAAGTAATTTACTAACCTACTTCTGCCACAGACGCGTTTTTGTGCAAATATATTTTGGAGTCTTAATGCCCTGTTTAATGTTATTTTAATGTTTAATTACAACTCTTGTTTTTAACAGCGCACGCTTGAACAGCATAATAACGGTTTCCCATTTTTACTGTGTCTTCCCTGTAAGTTAATAGGTGTGTTAGTTCTCCGTATCCTCAAGTTTAATTTGCAATCTGTTTTCTATTAAAATATTTGCTTTCTTGTCCCTTTCTTTTCTCTTTCTCCTGTCGGTTTAATATTTACTGGTGTTGATTTTCTCTCTCTCTCTCTCTCTCTCTCTCTCTCTCTCTCTCTCTCTCTCCCGTTCTCTGTCTCTCTCTCTCTCTCTCTCTCTCTCCCGTTATCTCTCTCTCTCCCGTTCTCTCTCTCCCGTTTTCTCTCTCTCTCTCTCTATCTCTCTCTCTCTCTCTCTCTCTATCTCTCTCTCTCTCTCTCTCTCTCTCTCTCTCTCTCTCTCTCTCTCTCTCTTATGGCTACATAGTTCATCTGCCTTCCAGTTTAATCCAGACAGCATAATCTTGTAAGCCAAGACCAGGAACGAAAATATTAGTAATATCAAGAAACAACTCGTTGCTGATAACCAGACCTTGATGGCTGAAACCAACATGAAACTGCAACATCTCACATCCATAAATCAAACATTCAAAGCAATTAGGAGAATTGGCACGGAAGGGGGGGGGGGGTGGGGGGGGGGGGGGGGGGGTGGGGGGGGGGGGAAGATAGAAAATAGAAACATATCTCAAAAAGAGTAGTACAATAATACGGCATTAAACGTAATGAAATGAAAAACAAAATATGTTCAAGATGACAATTGAGATGAAGTATTTAATATCCTATGGAGCAAAGCAAACCAAGTATTAGGACAGTTAACCTAGTCTCACAACATAAAATTGTCTAAATCAACACAGAGAGAGAGAGAGAGAGAGAGAGAGAGAGAGAGAGAGAGAGAGAGAGAGAGAGAGAGAGAGAGAGAGGAAGGAAGAGATACAGATAGACAAGAGAGAGACACAGAGAGAGAGCACATATTTAATTCCACGCTTTGTTACCAATGTCAGACGTAGTCACTAATAATAAACC
Organism: Candidula unifasciata; assembly: GCA_905116865.2. Lineage (NCBI taxonomy): Eukaryota > Metazoa > Mollusca > Gastropoda > Stylommatophora > Geomitridae > Candidula > Candidula unifasciata. Next base: position 1,159,856 of record CAJHNH020007778.1, on the reverse strand, counting down.
AGAAAATCAAAAATGATTAACCATGAACTGAATAATCTTGATCTCCAACACATATATATTAGCAATGCAGGTTGAAAGCTGTAATCATCAACATTTCCCACAACTGTTTAGTATAAAAAGAATTAGACATAGTCTCTGACATTCATATTAACCAAGTATAGATTAAACAACAAATATTCAAGCACAATGGGTAGTTTAGGATGTCTAACAAAAAGTTTAAAAAAAAAATCAATTTAGCATCATGTCAAAGGCGGAAGGAAGAGGATCATGTGAAATTCAGATAGTTGAGACAGGACAGACAGACAGGCAGGCAGGCAGGTTAGACAGATAGACGGACGAACGGACGGATGGACAGACAGACAGACAGACAGACAGACAGACAGACAGACAGACAGACAGACAGACAGACAGACAGACAGACAGACAGACAGACAGACAGACAGACAGACAGACAGACAGACAGACAGACAGACAGACAGACAGACAGACAGACAGACAGACAGACAGATAGGCTCCCTTATGAACGTAGCGTATTCTTTATAATTAAACTTATTCCTAGATCAATCAAAGATCAAATGAGGAAATTTCCTAAAAAGTAAAAACCGCCAGCGTTATAACGACGCCAGCATCAGTCTATCGCCGATTTGTCTGTAAATAATTCTCTGTGTGGGTACCAATGCCCCATTGTGGGGAAAACAAGAATAGAACTATTGCACCCCCACCCTAATAAAAATTTTATAGGAGTGATTGGGAGCTTCCTTAAAGGTCGGAGTGTGTTTCTGCGATCAGCAAGGAACAGCCAACTGCACACAAACAAGGCAGTTGAATGGATGTACACGCAATACTCAGGGCCTGGCACACAGCAAAAGTCGAGATGGACGAACAACCAGGACTTTCTACCAGAGAGTACAACCAGTGAGCGAAGAGTGAAAAGCAGATTTTGTATTTAAAAAATGCTTCTTGCAAAATATGCTGAATAAATATAAGAAAAATGGGAAACAAAAACAGGACCTTCAATTTACTTAACATCGTACATGCACAACACAGTGGAGGTCTTAACTATCATACTGGTACATGCGATAACTCTGATCTATTACACTAAATACATGCGATAACTCTGAGCTATCACACTAAGTACATGGAGAGTTCTGAACTAACACACTGAGTACATGCGATAACACAGCCGTCGATTACGTTTTGCTAAACTAAAATAAATCGTACTTCAGAAAACCTGTATCTCCCCACAAGGATTCTTATTTCTAGTGCGTTAGATAAGAGCAGGTATTCAGTTTCTCTAACATATGTTTGGAGAAGTTGGAGAAAAATTGTATCAGGAAATTTTTTAGACGATACTATCTTTTTCATGTTGTCAGAAACTCCTGGAAAAGTAATTAATGTTTTTCTTATAACAACATACACCTCTACTGTTATGGTGTGTTAACACAACACAAACGGCATCACTGCGGATTAGAAATTTCTATTGGTTCGACGTTATTCTCCCTAAATAGAATAGGTCATTTTTCATTCACAAGTTTGTTGGGCTGGCTGACTTTGCTGAAGGTTACGGATGTGTCATGTTCTGGTTTCTGCTATGTTTTGCATTTACGTTTTCCTTTCGAGAAAGAGAATGCCTAAGACATAGATTGCAGCACTCTCTGGGGGAGGGGGAGGGGTTGTTAGACCCAGTTTCTCCAAGTTTTTGGAGTGTTGAAAGCGCTGGCGTGCTAAAATATACAACTCGCGATATCAACGGCATTGCGGAACATCCCTTTACCGTGTGCGAAGGTCACGGGGCTCAGGAAATACTAATCAGAAGTGAGCTAGAGTGTATATGGGCGTGGTCTAGGAAGACTAACGTCGAACGACCGTAAATTTCTATGCGTGCTCAGTTCACAATAAAGCACTCGTCCCGAGCTATCTGGGTTAAGTATGGTGGTCCTCTTTTTTTTTTTTTTTATATGTAAGTATTTGGCACTTTTGCGGTATAGGTAATGCAGTCTTTGAGCCTGAAGATTTAGGACCGTATGGCTAATGCTTTTGCCACGAACTGTGCTCATAAGGATTTTTTGTGTGGCTCCGGATAGAAAACAAAACCCTACGGGTGAAACGAACATGGGTCTCCTACACAAGAGTCTTGCGTTTTTCAAACTCTTAGGCCAACTGCTTCTCATACCCACTTATGCCGTTTACATTAGTGGGTCTACACTAGATATTGTTCATTTTTTTTTTTCAAAGATCATCTTCATCGCACATCAGATATGACCATGAGTGCTCAGATATCCTCCAAAGTGTGTTTCCAAGTGGTTTTAGGTTAAAACTCTAATTCTGTTCTGTTTAATGTAACGACGGGTGGCTCCCGCATGATTTGCCTGTCTCGCAGCTGCAACTGGTACACCCAGGGTATGCAGTCTATTCAGTAGAAAGGGGGAGGGGGGTTGAGGAGAGGGTCATTTTTTCAGGTAACGGAAAGCCTCACAGCGTTTAGTCTCTTGCACGGCATTAATGATGCCTCTCCTGTTCATTTAGGACCCATACCTAATAGTCGCACGCCAGTCAGATCGTCTGCTCTCTCATTGCCATCAATACCAGCATGCTCTGGGACAAAAATGAAGGTGATTTTACGAAACGCTGTGTGCAGTATCAGACGGAGTCACTGCACTGTTTCCGTATGTACGGCGCCTTGATTTTCTGTAGCATGTAGATAGTAGTAAGTCAAGTAAGTAGAGAACCCTCTTAATACCGCACTGGGGATATAATACTAGACACATAATGTTTAGAGACCAACTTTCTTTGGATGGTGTGACCAACAAAACAGTGATCGTCTTTACTCCCCAGGACATTTTCTAGTGCCCGTTTTAGACGTTTCTCATCATCTTGGTCTTCATCAATCAGTAGGTCCTTTACAGAACGTCGCTCTCGTCACGGCACGCCTGAAAGTCTTTCTCCAGCCAGTTCTCCCGCTGTGTGCTTTCACGGTCAATGCGTCTTCCATGTCTTGTTAGCACCTTCGCAGAGGTTTAAGACAATAAGACCGGCAAGTAGTTCCTAATTTCACTGAAATTTAGGAAGCTGGAGGGGAACTCCCTGATATACTAAGACGGACAGTTAACTTACTGAGTTGCAAAAATGTGTGAGCCTTCTGTATAACCGCCAATGGTTCCGCTGAATAGTCTTCCAGTCGCACCACAAGGACCTGATCCCTGGGAAACAAGGCCAGCCAGTCTTGTAAATAGACCTGATACAGGCCGAGGCGAAGTCTTACCTGCAGACGAAAGCGTTTTCAGAAAGGTTTTAGATTAAGATCTGTACGACAGATTATTATAAAAGGTAAAGGTAAAGTTGGGAGATGTGAACCAGCGTCACTGCACACGGTAATAAACCATAAGTGCTCTGCCACCAGTACGGACAGCTGATACGAAACTGTCCGCCTATGTCGCCGTTCGCACGCAACTCTGTAGCTACAGCAACGTTCCTCCATTTACCCCAGAGTGTCACTCTGGTACCCATTTCCTAAAGGCTGGGTAAACCCCGGGAACCGCCCGGTTTCGAACACCGACCGTGGCTGCAGCGAGTCGCAGCTGGATTTGAAAGCGAGCCTACTATCGACTGCGCTATCGCGGCTCCCTGGCGTCGTCGGTAGATTATTATCATCGCCATCAGGTAAGCTTTTACGTAACCAACACCTTAAATTTTTTTTTATTGGGCTGTTAGGTTTTGCTTGGCAATTTTACCTTCGGTAGTTTGCCATATCCTCTGAAGGGTCAGCTCTGGATTTAAAAAGATGATGGCGTAGATAATTTAGAGGTTTCTCCTCCGAAGTCGGAGTACATTTGGCTGAAAGGCAAGGACCCCATAATCTGCATACAAATAAGCCAGGTCTTTCAAACTAATATGTAAGCAGAAGTCCGATTTTTTAACAAGACCAACGTCCAGAAGAGGACGAACACTCCCAATTTTCTTCAGATGTTTACAGTCGGTGACGGCGAAAAAGAAGAATTGGAATCAATAAAAGGCAGAAGCAGCCATTTTTTTGCTGAGTCGGGACAAATTTTTTTTTTTTTTTTTAGCAAGCAGACATGAAACGAACTTAATACTGAAAGCGAGTCATGCTGCACTTTTGTATCAACCATTATGGATCACTGCATACTTCTTTCGTGTTTTTCCTTAAAATAGCTGTCGGCACTTGTGTTTTGATTTACAGCCAGCTAGTGATATCTGATAAACAACACGCCTGGTTTCTGTGAACTTTTTTAGTGGCATTTTACGACCTGCTCGTTAAGGAGCAGTGGGTCGATATTTCCCACCAGACTGGTGCCAGGGAACCTACCCACATAGAGACAATAGATTTTAATTTTTTATTTATATGGTTAGCATTATCTAGCCTTTGATTGTCTTTGGTCTGCCCAGGTTGTAGTAGGTGTGCGTCTTCGCTATGTTCTTAATGTCATCACTCTATATACTCCACTTGCTCTGTACGCGTTGTAACGTTTAAGTGTTGCTCTCTGTGGCAGACAGTACCAGGGCATTCTTGTTAGTTTCTTTGATGACCTGTAAGACTGGCTTATTTCTAGCATTCGTCTGATTTCGTGATTTCGTATTCTCTCTTTCCTTGAAACTCCTGCAGCTGTATGATTCCTATCTCTCGACCTGTTCGACATGACAGATATTACAATTAGCAGCTATGCTACCGTTGGCATAGCTTTAAGGGTCATTCTGGCACCCAAGCCGATCTGCCAGTTTAGGGAGTACACGCATCGGGCAAATAAAACAATCTGAAGTGACAGCAAAGATAAGAACGCTTGGGAAAATTGTAAACTATGTGAGGGATTAACTTCTGCGGGTTCATTATTTCTTATCCTGGCAGCCCAAAGTACGTTTATTTTTGCTGTTATGAGTAACACGGACATGGCTGTTGCAGGCTTGGATCGAGTTAGGAAATGGGTGTCAGTGTTAATTATAACTAATTGTGTACTGTGAAAGAGGTGTCTAGCGGTCTAGTACTACCAATTGCGAGGCTGCCTCTCAAGACAGGAATGCATGGCGTCCAACTCTACACAAGGGCGCGGCTACATGTGAAGCAAACAGAACAGCAAGACTGATTAGGAAAAGGATGGAGAGAAAGGCGACTGCAGGAGATCACCTCCCTAGCACAACACTCATTCCCTGTCTCCATTGTCCAAGAACATTTCGGGCCCGCGTGGGCCTCATCAGTCATCTTCCTACTCATACTTGATGAAAAAAGAGTGGTCATCATCATTTTGATTGACAACACACACACTACCTGGCGCACTGCCAATAAGGAAGGCAAACCCGAGCAGCGAATGAAGTCGGATGTGTCGGCCCAAAAAAAAGGCAAAATTTGGCAGCTATGTTGTTAACGGGCACAACGCATTTACGTCTTCGAATGAATGCAGGAAAAGAAGACTACCACTAGGTGGAATTCGCACTATGTTGAATTTCACCTTCACACGAAACGAGATGGTCGTGTGGATGGTTGTGAAATTGAGTAAGTGATGAATTTGTTGAAATTGTTGAGTACAGAACCCTAGATTATTGTCTTTGCGTGTGAGAAGCATTTTCAAGAGTTACAGTCGTACTTTTACTCACTAAGTATAGTGAATGGTAGTTAAAAAGTTGTATGTCTAGAGCAGTTAATTTCCTAGTCTGTTTTCATATACATTCTCTACAAGTTATTTGTGCAATATGGTATATGACTTCTCTATTAGATATTTGTCAGATGTGTAGTTATTTGAATTCCCTACCAGCTATTCGCCCATTCTGTTATTATATGATTCCCCTGTTATTTATGTGCTCACTTTGCTATTACACATATCCCTTTAAGTTATTCGCTCATTCATTTATTATTTGAATCCTTGGTTAGTTATCTGCCCACTATATTTTTATATGAATCCCATGTAAGTTGTTTGTTTACTCTGTTATTATATGGATCCATTTTTAGTTATTTGACTGTTTTAGACTGGACAGTTATTTAAATAAAAATCTTCTTCATATTTAAATATATATATATATATATATATATATATATATATATATATATATATATATATATATATATATATATATATATATATATATATATATATTAACCCCCAGAACTTCGGCCCGACCAGAAGGTATCTAAGCACTATGCTGCCATGGCTCCCGAAATCTTTACAACACGAGGGATAAAGTACACACGGAGACACGATCATACACAGGCTAGTTGCTCGCCTTCAAAACAAATCCGAGTTCCGTCTGTCCTGCAGAGGCTCGGTGATGTTTTTTGAGACCAGTGCACCCAGCCTACAAACTTCCGGTCAATACAGCGGATGGACAGGGTTGGAACTATGATTATCTGATTATCTGATTAACTGATTACTGGACAATTTTCAGAATATTTGACAGATTATCTGAGAAGAAAAGGCAACAAGGATGGGAACTGGACTTTTTAACACCCCTAGTACAGTTTAAAATATGTGAATGTCTAACATTTTACATCACGACGGCGTTATCTTCTATAGAATTATCTTTAGCTTTATTTTACGCAGCCGTGTCAATTTAACCTACTGGTATCTATCAGCAGTGGACTGCTCCGCATTTGGAACGATCTGAACACTGAGGTATCATCGCCAAGGTTATTATTCTCCATGTTGTGTAAATAAATCAACAAGCATATCAGACTGTATGCACACTCTGCAGGTAACAAGAAGTATACATCATGCTACAAATTTTTTACATTGCATTACAAACTTCTAGACTTATCTCCTATTTCTGATTAGGAAGTGTATTTGCAGGCTCATGAAAAGTCCGTTGGCACATATATCAGCGTGTCTAACATTGCAAAACAAAACGTAAATTAATTAAATAGATATGTTTGATGCTGTTTTCTAGGCTATCTATCACCTGGTCTGTTGCTTCAGCTCTTGCTATTCAATAGGGTGTTTACATTTCGAGCTAAATCTGATATGTGTCTTTTCTTCTTGTTCGCGTTCAACAGTCGTTGAAAGTGCTGGTCGTTCGTCCACTTCTGGATCTCAGTCCAATTCTAGGCCCAGAGTGTAGCATATGTATCCGTTTTGCAGGTCTGATTCATCCGTATGAAGACTGTAGGTAGTTAGGTAAGTTGTACCCCACCATGACATCACACAAGCGAAAAGCACACGGGAACACAAAGTGACACCACGCGGATGAGGATCACCCGTGGAGAGGTCACGGAAACCCAGTTCAGTCGTCAGGCCATATTCAAGGCCCGGGTGGGGCCATAAAAAACTAGTTATTCCTCTGCATCTGAGGGAGATACACTCCGACTTCGAAGAACGACTCCAGTTAGTCAAATCTAACAAGCTTCTGGGTAGGCAGGGTTATTCGTGTTATTCCTTACACTGGGAATCATCATTCTATCAATCAAAAAAAGAGGTTTTTAGTTTAATAATTTCTGTATTTTTTGAAAGAATCATGGATTTACTGTTTGTTTAATTTAATGGGTAATGGTTAATAACTGTATTGATTACTTGACAAAATCGCAGTGCGTCTTGTTTTACTCATTGATGATTGTTGCTTTGTGTAATTCAGTGGAAACGACGCATGCAATATGCTTCATTCAATTTTGAAATTTTGAAAAATTACTCTCTCTTTCTCTGTCTGTCTGTCTCTCTCTCTCTCTCTCTCTCTCTCTCTCTCTCTCTCTCTCTCTCTCTCTCTCTCTCTCTCTCTCTCTGTCTCTCTCTCTCTCTCTCTCTCTCTCTCTCTCTCTCTCTCTCTCTCTCTCTCTCTCTCTCAAGTTCATGCCTTCTAGAACTGCAGTCTGTAGAATTAATTTCTCAAAGGTGCAAATCGGACAGGTACAAACTTTTCAAATCCAGTTAAACCTCATAACCATATAGTTATAATGTATCACCACAAAACTGTTACGATGTAAACTATAGTTCAGCGCAAGGCGGCCTGATTTCTGCTATATTGATGTAAAGTATTACAGGGGCTGGATTTACATTTGATGAGGCCCCAGACTGTATAAGTCCTGAGGCCCCTACCGTTTGAAAGAACACCAGCTAAACTCAGAAAAACATTTAAAATATTCTTGCGTTTAATGTTTGTTAAAAGCATTAACAAACAATGTGTTTTCTGAATCAGGAAATTATATATAATCATGTAAAAAGCTTTAAGTTACAGCAGAATACTTTTTCTTTGATTTCTCAGATTTTTTTCGTGAAGAAGAAAAATGAAAGTATTTTGAGGCCCTGCATTATATTAGAGCCTTTAATATGAGCCTTTAGAACCTTATAAACCGCTTCGATGCGGATCTGAACACAAGAACTTCCGTCTGGTAGGCAAACATCTAGCCACTTAGGCTCTATTGCATAACATGTGTTATAATAAGCCTTTTGGAAGCGACTGAACAGCGCGGAGGGGCAGATAGATCATTACGGTCTAAGGAGTGACGCTGCCAGTAGTTACCAGGTGATCTGGCCACGCTCAACACTCAGGGGAAGGCTTAGACGAATATACAATCAGGCGGTTACTGGTACCATCGGTGTTGGAACTCTTCGCTTGCTGTTGAAGATGGGTACTGAGCACTTATGGGGGTGTACCGAGTGATGATTCAACATTTAACATGTGTTAAAATAATTGGATGAGCAAATTATAACTAAGGCAACGTGAAACAATTTATAGAAGGTAACTAATCATCAACTGTTGGAATTATCAACCCAAAATATTGGTCTCTTGAGAGAGTCGTCTTAACAACATTAGGGCCCCCGAGAAAACTAGTGCACTGGGGTCCTACCACAACCACTTTTATCTATCTATATCCTCTTCATGTCGCTGTTGACACATAAGGCATTCACAAGTGATCTCCATTGCTGCCGGTCTGCTGCTTTTTTGCCCATGGTATCCCATGTCAGTTTACATTCCTTCATTTCCCATTTTATTGTCCTTCTCCAGGTTTCCTTAGGTCGTCCACGTCTCCTTTTCCCATCTGCTGTTCATCGGAGAGCTGTTTTTGCCAAAGTGTCACAACCACTTACAGGAATGAAATTTCTATGGCAAATCACATGACACACGCAGATTATCGTGCGGCCCATATGCTCCTAAGGCCTCTGTCAACGCCCAGAGAACCCTTACGTTAAGAATCCACTGTCTTTGGGACTTTAGGAGCTAACAAGCTTATCATTATTAAATAAATGCAATGTTCTGATACTCACCCTAGACTTGATGGCTATAGATGCATTATATACACAAGCACGTATTCCTATTTTGTGAATACAATCATTGAGGGAGTCTACAGCCGCAGTCGCCTCATTGTGGAAGTCCTCTTGAGACTTCAGGGAATGTGTGAAGTAAAGGAAATCTGAGTATAGTCTGAGAAGGAAATACAAGGATTAATGTTCATGTTACTAATTACTGGTTAAGCTTTTAAATTTATGGTAATGCTAGATGAGAATAGTATGTGAAGTTTTGGTTGGTTCAAGTCGGTGGCTGGTTTTAGTGGTAGGTTAAGGTGGCTGGTTTAAGTTGTAGGTTAAGGTGGCTAGTTTAAGTGGTAAAGTGGTAGGTTAAGGTGGCTTGTTTAAGTGGTGGCTTGTTTAAGTGGTTGGTTAAGGTGGCTGGTTTAAGTGGTGGCTTGTTTAAGTGGTTGGTTAAGGTTGCTAGTTTAAGTGGTGGCTTGTTTAAGTGGTTGGTTAAGGTGACTAGTTTAAGTGGTGGCTTGTTTAAGTGGTTTGTTAAGGTGGCTGGTTAAAGTGGTTCGTTTAAGTGGAAGGTTAAGGTGGCTCGTTCAAGTGGTGACTTGTTTAAGTGGTTGGTTAAGGTGGCTAGTTTAAGTGGTGGTTTGTTTAAGTGGTTGGTTAAGGTGGCTAGTTTAAGTGGTGGCTTGTTTAAGTGGTTGGTTAAGGTGGCTGGTTGATTGGTTTTGTTGGTTGACTAGCTGACTGACTGGTCAGGTAAAGAGTGGAAGGCTAGTTAGTATTGTGCCTAAACAGTTGGCCATCGTGACATGCAGGCATTGATAAAATATATCAGATATGTGGACAGCCTGACTTGGAATCATATAGGAAAGAGATCAGACGACCTGGCAAGGCATTATATCAAGGAGATGCACAGATAAAATAGTATACACCTGGACACTGAAAGCATTGCAGATGAGGTAAATTTATAGACAGCTTCTTGTGAGTTTGTTATGTCTTATGGTCCATTAGGAAACTAAGACATAAACAAGCGTATCATACAGAAAAAAAAAAGAGAATGACATAGCTGCATAGGCTCCGGAACCTGTGGGTTTGGGGGATCTTGAACCCCTCCTGCCTCCACCTACAACCCTCCCGAAGAAAAAACCGTGTGGGCTCAACCCCTCTGCATAAATTATTATGGAGCAGGTCACGCCCCCCCCCCCTTCCCACCCCCAAACCACCCCTACTGTCATGCATCGAAATTTTCTTTTTAAGCAATAGTCTAAATATTGAATATTATTTCAAAGATATCACATTGACATGGCATGCCATTCTCCACAAGTTGATAATACAGTTATTATTATTATTAATATTATTATTGCGCGCAGTAAAACAAAGCTTAAACCCTTGAGCGCCTTGTCCAAAAAAAATTGATAAGTGGCTTATCTCCCTCCTCCCTCTCCCCCCCCCCCCCCCCCCCCCCCGACTCAATCCCATTATTGACGACCTGAACCCTTTCCCTCTGTGGCAATACATGACCTACCTACCTGTCGGTGGGATTACGAAGTATCACAATAATTCTCGCTTGGGGTAGAACCAAATGGACGTGGTCAGCGTTGGTGAATTTTGGTTCTAAAAGACCGCAGTTCTCGGGATTCTTCCACCAGTCGTCGTTTGACCACAAGGTGGACACGCTGGCATCTCCTAAGAACAGAAAGAAAGGTCCACATATTCCCATGCATAGTTTATACAAAGAATTTACTAATTGTTTCGTGCATAAGACGTTCCCATGTATAAAAGGATTCCTATTTTTAAGCTCAAAATCAGGAAATACATATTTTAAACACCTCTCGTATAAAGAGACCTTAATTTTTAAAAAAGAAAACAAAAAATTAGGGAGGGGGTGAGCTTTTTTTTTTTTTTTTTACACGGAAAATTACAGTATGTACTTAGGTAATAATTTCGAGAGACAGCGAGTTTTGATTGTTGAATGTTGAATTAAGAATCAACATCATGGCACTCTGGACACTCCTGTAACCGCTGCGTCCCCATATTCAGAAACTATTGAAGAGTTTCAATTCCGATGGCACCAGTAACTGTCACTGTTGTTTTTCCTTGAGTGTTGAGCTTCAGCCAGATTCCCTGGTAACTCTTCGAAGTGGCATTCTCCTCAGACCGTTATGATCTATTTGTTTCTCCTTAATGTTCATTTGCTACCAAAGGGCCCTCGCAATATCTTGCTTGTCACACATCAGTTCACCACCAAGTGGTGCAGAATTGGTCCGTCTTTCTGCCTGCTTGTTTTCCAACACACCATCAACACCTGGAGAAAAATATCCAAAGGATGTTAACTACGCGGGAACTCTGAAGGTATGTCAAGGACATACAAAGAGAGAAATTATAACACGCACTGGTTAAGCATATGCATATTTTAAAAGCCTCCAGGATTGTTCCGGGACTAGTTGCTTGTTCACCAGTTATCTAATTGCAACAATGAGTACAACTTATTTACTTGCTTAATACTGGCACGGAAATTGAGCAAGTATGGGGAAACCCGATTGATGTGATGTTGAAACCTCGACCAAGACAAAAAGCCTCAACAAAATATGGACACATCCTGAGAATAATTTACAAGCGAATCGCCAAACAGGCACTAAAATGGGAAATAAAAGGACTCAGTAAGCAAGAATGTCCAGAAGAAACTCTAACACGAATGTTGACTTAAGATGCTCAAGTACCTAGACCGTACTCTTTCAGTGATTTTGAAGGGATTGCACACGAAAGAATACAGTTGAGGAACAGATTGTGAGCCATGTGTGACACATAATTGCACAACACAACAATGATAATGATTATATACAATGTATGAGTGCGGCGGTTCGAATCCGTATCGAGAATTTATGTTCTTTTAAACTTACTTCAGCTTCCAGTTTGAACGAGATAAAAATGGATACTAGTGAAATTGCAAAGAACTAAAGACCGCTTGTTGACCACATTCAGTACTGACTGATTCATTAACATATTCCTGAGATCTAGACATTCTTAATTGGCCAGTGAGTCTAAATATTCCTGACTGACCAATAACTTAAAAGTGACCCTTTTTGTGTGTGTTATAAGACTCAGTATTAAGAGAAATGTGCAATTCCATTAAATTTTGTTGTCACGTTCTTATTTGTCAGTTAAAAAATATAGATTGAAAATTACACATATAATTCTTTTGACTACTCGACAACTTGTTTATTTCTATGTATTAAAAAGTTATTTAAAAGTATGTATGTATGTATGTGTGTGTGTGTGATTGTGTGTGTGGGTGGGTGGGTTGGTAAGTGGGTGGGTGGGTGGGTGGGTGGGTGAGTGGTTGGTTGGTTGGGCATGGTGGGTGTGTGTGTGTGTGTGCGTGTGTGTGTGTGTGTGCGTGTGTGTGTGTATGTGTGTGTGTGTGTGTGTGTGTGTGTGTGTGTATGTCTGTATGTATGTATGTATGTATGTATGTATGTATGTATGTATGTATGTATGTATGTATGTATGTATGTATGTATGTATGTATGTATGTATGTATGTATGTATGTATGTATGTATGTATGTATGTATGTATGTATGTATGTATGTATGTATGTATGTATGTATGTATGTATGTATGTATGTATGTATGTATGTATGTATGTATGTATGTATGTATGTATGTATGTATGTATGTATGTATGTATGTATGTATGTATGTATGTATGTATGTATGTATGTATGTATGTATGTATGTATGTATGTATGTATGTATGTATGTATGTATGTATGTATGTATGTATGTATGTATGTATGTATGTATGTATGTATGTATGTATGTATGTATGTATGTATGTATGTATGTATGTATGTATGTATGTATGTATGTATGTATGTATGTATGTATGTATGTATGTATGTATGTATGTATGTATGTATGTATGTATGTATGTATGTATGTATGTATGTATGTATGTATGTATGTATGTATGTATGTATGTATGTATGTATGTATGTATGTATGTATGTATGTATGTATGTATGTATGTATGTATGTATGTATGTATGTATGTATGTATGTATGTATGTATGTATGTATGTATGTATGTATGTATGTATGTATGTATGTATGTATGTATGTATGTATGTATGTATGTATGTATGTATGTATGTATGTATGTATGTATGTATGTATGTATGTATGTATGTATGTATGTATGTATGTATGTATGTATGTATGTATGTATGTATGTATGTATGTATGTATGTATGTATGTATGTATGTATGTATGTATGTATGTATGGATGTACGTACGTACGTATGTATGTATGTATGTATGTATGTATGTATGTATGTATGTATGTATGTATGTATGTATGTATGTATGTATGTATGTATGTATGTATGTATGTATGTAAGTATGTATGTATGTATGTATGTATGTATGTATGTATGTATGTATGTATGTATGTATGTATGTATGTATGTATGTATGTATGTATGTATGTATGTATGTATGTATGTATGTATGTATGTATGTATATATGTATGTATGCATGCATGCATGCATGCATGCATGCTTGTATGTATGTATGTATGTATGTATGTATGTATGTATGTATGTATGTATGTATGTATGTATGTATGTATGTATGTATGTATGTATGTATGTATGTATGTATGTATGTATGTATGTATGTATGTATGTATGTATGTATGTATGTATGTATGTATGTATGTATGTATGTATGTATGTGTTTGTGTGTGTTTGTGTGTGTGCTTGTATGTATTATGTATGTTTGTATGTTTTTTGAGGTGGACTCTTGGGAACAAAATGACATGGACCGAATTGTGTGGAGGAGGCATATCAGGAAGGGAATGAGAATTAATGAAGAAATGGTTGCAGTAAGGATGAGAGCTGAGCGGTTGAGAAGAAATATACTCAACACAAATGTTGACAACAACGGTCCTGAAATCCCAAGATGTATTTGGGGAAGGCATTTTTTTAACGCAGGCGAGTCTTGCTAATCACACTCGCCATCGCCATTGTGATGTGAGTCCCATGCCTCCTCATAGCGCAGTTTAACACTATTGTTTGGATAGACTGAAAACTGCCAATCGTGTAAACCATTTATGTGAAAGAGTTTGTTAGTACGAAAATGTGTGTGTGTGTGTGTTAAAATGGTGGCGATGGCCATATAGATAGAACTAAGCAAAGAAAACAACACTGTTTTAACTGTACATACTAAATACATTTGTTTATCCATTTTAACAACATATCCTTTAACGAGGGTGGAGTGGGGGAGCGGAGGGGGAGGGGGAGGCAACACAGAACCGGCGTCATCAGTCGTTTTACACTTGTGGAGCTTTTAAGGGGGAGATCAGAGCACCTATGGGTCTGTCCGGAGTGCTGTGATGAGAATCCTTTCTTATCACTAGTCAGTTATGACGGTTAGACAGAAAAGAAAGTTGTATTACAGTAAAAGACCAGAAACAGGATGTTTTACATTGAAAGAGCAAACAATACAAAAAACACAGCAGATGGCCTACCGGTGATGACAGGGTGGTATCTCCTTGACTTCCCCATTGTGCTCCCAAGTCTTTCTATCTGCATGGCGGCACCATCATAGAGGTCCACGTAGTCTTTAAACGGAATGGTTGCAGCGTAATTGAGACACCAGCCTGCCAGACAACATCATAAAGAAAGCTGAATGTTAAATGTTGAATCAAGAATCGACATCACAGCCATCAGGACACTCCTATAAGCTCTCCGTCCCCATCTTCAACAGCGAACGAAGAGTTCCAATTCTGATTCAAGCAGTAATTATCTGATGGTATATCCATCTTGCCTTTCCTTTGAGTGTTGAGCGTCGGTCAGATCCTCCCCCCCCCCCCCCCCCCCCCCCCCCCGGGTAGCTCCTCACACCGTAATGATCTATTTGTGCATCATCACTGTTCATTCGCTCCCGAAGAGCCTTCACAACATCTAGCTTGACATATACAATTCACCATCAGGTGGTGCAGAACTGACCAGTCTATCTGCCCGGTTATTTCCCTACACACTGACATGACCTGGAGAAAATATCCAAAGGACGCTAACAAGCCGGGACCTCTGAAGCGATACATGCCACTCTGCACGGAGCATGCCTGTTTCCACCTTTCATCATTAATTAGAAGAGTATTGACTGGCACTCACAGAAGCAATCAAAAGTAAAAGAGGTCAGATGATATACTAAATAATGGAAAGGTAGTTTCTAAGTCACACTCGACATCGCCATGGATTGTGATTCCTGTGCCTATACATAGCACAAAATAAAACTATCGTCTAAAAGGACGAAAAGATTATAAGGTGGTAAACGCATAAAACTAACTAAACGCATAAGCATTCGATACGATATCATAAAAATAAAATAGTGATGTTCAAGTGAAAAGATGATGACAAACAAGGAAGTGGTAAGATTATTCAAAATAAATATATTATATATAGCAAAGGAGACAGAATAAGTGATAAAATAATTTCTAAAGATGGAGGTAAATGATACTTTTTTAATGGGAGGATACTAAATTTTCGCATTAGTTAAAGTAAAATCGTTTTTACGCTTTAAAACTTAGCTGGCATATGGTGCTTCTCAGGTGCGCTGCCATTCACAGCCCTAACAAATTTTCTTGAGCCAAATAGAGGGGGACGGGATAGGGGGAAGGGAAGGTAGGAGGAGGGGGGGCGCTTAAGTGGTATAATCCTAGTTCACAAATATATTAATAATTCAGGCATTATCATTTCCTCCATTCATTTTTCCCTCATTCATTTATCTTCCTATACCGTTATATGTAAAATAGGGCTCACAGCCTATGTCTGCATTCCACTATATCATTTGCAGTTGCTTCGATATCATGCTTCATATTTTTTCCAACGAGCATCTTTGGTTTCTTTTATCAACGTTCACTTTTGCATGTATCTTTGACGTCCTTGTTTCCTTAATATGTTTCCCATTTCAGTGCCTACCTGGTGATTCTCTATTCGTCTCTTCTCGGAAAGTGTCCAGTAGACCACCATCTTCTCTGCCGTACAAGTGTTGATTCCAGTAGACCACCATCTTCTCTGCCTTACAAGTGTTGATTCCAGTAGCCGCCTAGACATTTCCCCCATGTCTCCCCATCTCTTAAATTCATTTTATGTTTATTATTTTCTCAGTACAAATAGTATGAGAATCAACACTGAAAAGACAGAAGTAATGTAAATAGGGAAAAGGAAGACAGATCTAAACATAGCAATAGAGTGCAAAGGCATTAAACAGGCATCTGAGTTTAAATATCTGGGAACTACATTTACCGAAGCTAACCATGGAAACGAGATGTCTGAGAAGGGTTGTAGGAGTGACCATAAGAGATAAGATCAGGAATGAGATCATAAGAGAAAAAGTCGGCACAGAACCAATTCTAAATTACATTCGAAAACAGCAAGTGAAATGGTTTGCCCACTTAGAGAGAATGCCTTATGACACCATACTATACAAAGCATACATGGAAAGGGAAGAAGGACGTAGAGCACGAGGTAGACCAAGAACAAGATGGAAGGATAACATCAGAGAAACTCTACAACAGCACTATGTGCCTTTGGTCGAGGCGGCCAGAAGAGCTAGAGACAGAACCTTATATCTCCTCGACACCCACAACGGTAAAAGAGGAAGTGAAGAAGAAGAAGATTTTCTCGGTAGAGATGACAGCAGGGCTAGCGCTGTTTCTATATATGCTATCAAATAGACAAGAAAATAACGAAATATAACGACCTGGAAAAATAAACTGCGAGTCCAGAAGACGTATAAATGGTACAGCAGGATGATCATGATGATAATGACCTGGAAGTTCATATCAATTGTAAAAAGTTCTCATTGGGATTTCCAAGGCCCCATTGTGGGAAAACAAGATAATACCTACTGTCTACCCCCCCAAAAAAAACATGTAAGAGTCAACTAACTGGGAGCTTCCTTCGACGAGTGTGTCTGCTCGAGCAGCAAGGAACGATCAACTGTACGCAAATAGGCCAACAAAACAGATGTAACGCAAAACTCTAAATGGACGAGACAATAGGACTTTCCGCTAGAGCTTACAGTCAGTGAACAAAGAAGAAAGAAGGAAAATTGTAAAAATCCGTATAAAACTGACCAACTTGGGCGAGCATTGACAAAATTAGGCAGATATCACTGTATAACAGAGCTTTCAAAAGGGTTCATGATGGTGACACACATTATTGCAAACATAATTTCGCAAAATTCACCCTGCTTGCAGACCAGGGGTAAAACTAACCTATTACAAATTATATGGACACCTACACAAATTTCGTCCCGACACACAGTTTTGAAAGCTCTGTTCTACGTAATTTGTGCGTACTGTATATCTTACCGTATCTGTTCTTGCCCCACCAATGCGACTCTTTGATTGGCGGGCTGACAACATCCGGGTGGCTAACAATCTTGTTGTAGAAGTCAGTGCTACCACACTTTGGTTGACCAGCCAAGAAAAAATACGGTAGACATCTGAGGCGATATGGTTTGCTGGAATTTCTGGCCCGAAATTTATGAGTTAATTTACGAAAGGCTTTTCCGTAGGAGTAGGAATACTTGAGAAAACCATTGTTGGCGTAAATATCGTGGATTGAAGTCGAAGTGTTCAATGGCTCCCACCAGCATGGGTTTTTGAAGTTGGGTAAGAACTTGATTGGTCGCTACATTGATGAGACAATATGTATACGTAATCATGGTTATAATGAGTGATAAACCTAGTTTCAATTCTAATTATAATACTCGAAAAAATATGTTTAAAAAATGTGACCACGTCCAACCGGCTGCAAACAGATTCCAGTTTCCGGTTATATTTGTGCCCAGTTTATTTTCTGAGATTGTGTATTTGTCACAGAAGTGATGGCTCTGTGTCCCTTTCCGAGTATGTCATCCATCCCTACATGTCTGGGGCCAATATTGGTCCTGTTTTGTCGGCTTCTCTTGTTGATTTCGCCTCCTTTGTTCTAGTTATGATAGGTGTCCATATTTTTAATTTATTTCCTGGCGAGGGTCCGTTTTGTTGATTGACTGTGGCTTGGGACATTAGCGCTTACATTTATATTTTTCAGAGAGTACCATAAAACTTTTTCTGGATTGAAGACAGCACTCGTTTCTGCACACTTGTCTGTAGTTCTTTGGGCCGTCTGTTGCCTATCGCTCCACTGCTTGATTGGAAGAACATTATCTGCAAATGTAAATAGCCTTCCACTCCTATAGTTCTGATGCCCATGAACCCAGGTTGAGGAGAACCATACATGTATGCAGCTGCTATCCTGCAGCTCTGTTAAATCACCTATAATTCAAAAATATCTTCTCCCGATGTGAAGTCTGGACCCCATTTTGGGTGGTTGGACGGAGAATAGACCCGCTGCCCCCAACAAGCATGTCGTACAAAGCGACTATGGGTTTTATCTTAGATGTTGGAGTGCATCTGCCTGAGAGGCGAGGAGCAAACAGTGTATACAAAATAAGCCAGATCTGTCAAACTGATGTCCACGCAAAACTCAAGTTATGGGATAAAAGTAAAGTTAGGAAGTGGACAAACAAGCAAACCTTTTTGTGGTAGTTTACAGTCGGTGAAAAGAGAAGAAGAAAAATAGACTCCAGCATTAAAGTGATATGACATGGAGCAAACCAAGAGGAAGTCATGCAGACAGATTCTTATCTAAAATCATCGACGCATGTGTTTATCTGCCCCTTGCAGTTTTAACGGTAATTCTGTCGTTTATTTATCATTCATGTCGATGTTAAACAAAGAGTCATATCCTGTTCAACATTGTGGGTGTATAATGAAGATATACAGTTTTTGAGGCAGGCTTTCTTTAGGAAATCTACGTTTGCTTGTTCATGATAATGTACCACTATCTATCTAATAGTCTTGGCTGCCTTCATATACCATTTTTAGGGCATTTACAACACAAAGTCGTTTCGTTAGTTTCTTTTTTTGTTAAATGAAGAAAGAAACAGACCGCATAATGTCTCTTCATTATCATTCTCTTCACTTCTGCCTCTATCCCCTCGTTCTTAAACTCAGTCTGACGTTATTCCTAAGGCACCATACAGATAGATTAAGATCTACCCCCAAAATAAGCCCTTGAGTGCTTTGTAAGCCCTATCCCTAAAAAAGAGCCCTAGTTAAGATCGTTAGCTAGAATGACAGACTGCTGAATGTCCAGTCAGATTATACACGCCTCTCGTGCGCATTTGATAATGAACGGATATGATTCATAATTTGAGGTACGTCACTCGCATGACAATGTTCCAGAAAAAAAAAATATGACAAATGAATTTGAATTTATTTGTAGAATTTTGTGTCTGAAAGCAAATAAGACATCCCCTGAAAATATGCCCTTATTATTTTGCAGCTAATGTGCTCTGTTGCGTTACCTTAATCGGTAATAAGTGAGAACAGGAAGTTGTGAAAGAATGTGATCCGTAGTCTTCAATGTTATTCATCCCATTGAGCAACTGCCAGCTGCCATTCATCATCATCATAATCAGGTGCCTTGCCGACTGGCGTGGGCGATCATGCCTCTCCATAATCCATGATCTCCTGCAGCATGTATCAGTTTGTGTGCCGACACACCTCCATGCCATGCAACAAGCTGAATTCGTAATATTCTGAGGCATGATTGACTAGGGATAATACAGCGGTGGTTTCCCCTTGGCTTCCGCCGATTTGTATATGGTTTGATTATAACAGCCTTCGTCTAAAGAGTCTTACCCTGCAAGGCAGCAGGGGGGAGAGGTTATGGCGCCTCTTACCCGCCGATGGCCATGTCGTAAAGTTTTGAAGTATTTTATAGAGTTAGCTGTCCCACCAACTAACTCGCCACCTCTCAGTGACCATCACCTGTTTTGATCCACGGCCACTTATTCAGTATCAGCTGCCATTACAGCCTGTAATTACCACATTAGCGGTGTAGGCGGGGGGGATGGTGTCTATAGGACTGAGGTTTTAAAGCCACATGGCTAGTGCTGTCGTCAAGGACTGTGCTGGATCAGAATTTATTTTTACTCCCGGCAGAAACAAAATCTACAACCTTGCTCCGGATTTGCACCCTGGTCTCCCCCATGAGAACTTTGATATAGAGACTGTTTAATTATCACTGTGGCAAACATATGGCTTCTGGTATACTTTAAGAATACCATAAGCGGTCAAGGCAAATAAATAAAGCAGTCCCTCAAGAAGCAGATATAACTCGCCACCTGGTAATAGATATTCAATTTAGACGCCGAAATTTAGTTCTTGGATGGAGAAAACATGTAACCTTCTAACAACTGTCAAAGTAATGAGTAAAAAGGCAAGAGAAAGACGAAGAGAGGCTAATGATCTTTATAAATTGACAAAATGGTGCCATCAGAAGCAAAACGTGCGAGAAAATCATGTAGTCAGTTGCAGTACAATCGTAGACGCTTACCATCGGTCTTATAATGATTATAACGATCATGAAGATGAGGATATGGATAATGATGATGATGACGATAAAATAATACTACCGAACTGACCATTCTCAGTATTTCCGACACTTTGGCCCTCGGATCACACGGTACTGGAGCAAAGCCCTGCATTTTACGAAATGTTTGATTGAACTGTGTCTCCAACAGTCGATGGTCATCATCGGGCCACATTTTGACCCCTACCAGGGGCAAACAGAGCACGTACAGACAGACAGTGAATACTGTAGCCAGTATCAGGGTAAACAAACGTAAGTTGGCACCGCCCGTAACCTTCTTGGACCGGAAGAGCCATGCAGGAGCGTGTTGAAAAAGATAACCAAACTTCATGCTCCAATGAGAAACTCATAGCTGGTCAGAAATGTTATACTTTGTGAGAAAACATCAGGTGTATATGTGGTCGCTGATCGTAGATGGTGTTTCCAGCTTCCTGGTATCTGAGGAAGAGAATAGCAACAATGGTAAATGTCTTTTGACGGTTAGATCTGAACATAACTATGTCCTCGGATTAATCTTAGTCTTAGTCGAGGTTTCATCTTCACTGCAGTTGGGTTACCCCATACTTGCTCCGTTCCTGTGCCAGTGAAAATCAAATGATATGTCCCTCACTATACCATTTGACAAACTGGTGAAAATTAAGTACCAAAACAATCCAGAAATATGCGCACGCAGTAAATGCATTTGGCAGTTGCTAGAGGCGCCAAAGCCAACAGTCGCCACCAGAAATGTACTTTGATAGAAGTGATGGAATGCCGTTGATAGAAGAAGTCGAACGCGATAAGTTGGTTATACACACTTAGAATTATTACCTAAGGTATACTACGAGCTCACATATAAACAGCTACTGGCCACAATGAATACCACGAAACAACCGCTGCATATATGAAAGGCATTCCACTTGAAAAACACAGCTCACAGGGCTGCACCAAGCACTAAACTCAGTAGCTGAGGCAGCGAAACCGTAGACTTCCGTCTATGTGTGGAAACCCTATTTGCACATCCTTACCTACCATGAATGGCACCACTCATCAGATAGTTCTTGCTGTAGCCTTCACATGTGCATAAACTATAAACAACTCTTCAGGAGGTTAAACGGGTTAACAGGGATCTACCTTATTAGACTACCATCAACGATCTGATTCCTCGAGTCACAGTGATGGTTAAACCTGCAGTGGTAACACAGATGGCAAAAGTAGAAAATAAAAAATATAAAAACATGTAAGTTCACAAAGCAGCGGATTATTGCTTGCATATTCATACAATATTCATTTGTTACCGTGTGGGTTCCAGGGCCTCATTGGGTGGAAAAAAGGGGGCGGGGGAGTTGGGAGAATAGACCTATGTCCACCATATCAAGCATGTCGTAAAAGGCGACTAATTAGGCGTTTTTCCTACGAAGTTAGAGCGCATCTGTATGGGAATCAAGGAAACAATAGTCTTTGCAAAAAAGCAGATCTGTAAAGCTGATGTACATACACAATTTA
This sequence comes from Candidula unifasciata, assembly GCA_905116865.2. Taxonomy (NCBI): domain Eukaryota; kingdom Metazoa; phylum Mollusca; class Gastropoda; order Stylommatophora; family Geomitridae; genus Candidula; species Candidula unifasciata. Next base: position 1,137,691 of record CAJHNH020007778.1, on the reverse strand, counting down.
AGTTCTGGAACAAGAATAAAGTCCAGAAGCGGGCGAACGATCAGAATTTTCCGCTGGAGTTGTCTTAAATCCAACGAGCCTGATCAGCCTAAACCCGTTACAAGAAAACGTATTGAGACAGTCGGTGTGGCCACTGTGATGTTGACCACATCAAAAATCGAGTTTTTAAATATTAGTTTTGCGGCCTTTTCCTTAACATGTGATGGCGGGATAAAAGTCCTTTCCTTTAATTAATTACACTCGCCGCCTTCACTTTCCACAGCATTTCCTTGAATTAATTCGGGGCTACGGCTGCCTGAAAGTCCGTGACTGGAACACAAGACCATTTATCAGACACACCGTCGTGCTGGCTTAGTGCGGCTTTCCAAATGCTACATAATTTTTTTTTATGTCTCCCAGGCTGACCCAAACCAAAATGGATACCATGAAGATATCTTGGGAGGTAGAGGCGTCCGGCGTAACGATGAACCACAATACTCATCAAGCGCCACATGATCTATAGAACAATGTGTCTAGCAACACATGATCCATGCGTCTACAGCACGAAAGAGATCCATTTCACTGGCTTAACTTATTAAAAAGAATACATCGGCAATTTCCAGTTCCAAAGATCAGGGGCGTCGACACAAAGAAAACACTGGAAAGGTGATGTCCAGCTTCCTTTAAAATTTTCTGGAGGCGAGGAGCCCCGGTGAGACTAAGGCTGGTTGAAACGTATAACAATAATGTGCTGAACTGGAAATAAACAGAACAGTATACTTACAATAATATGACAAATGTAGAATAAAACTTTGAAAGATAATTTAAATACATTGTTGTGGGGTGGGAGGGGTGTGAGCTTAGTCTCTTAATGGGTTTTTTTTTAAAGAATAAAGGGGGCGGGAAGGGGGCTTCAGACTCCGGCGCCCCTGCCAGAGCCTCTCGAGCTGACAAACAAGTATATGAAAAGATAACCCGTGGACCGTCAGCATCTCGCAAGACGGCTCATATCTAAGCTGTAACAGTTTCACAGCGCTGTCTAGACTTGTTTACTTACATGCCTGGATTCTGTCCCATGAAAGACACGACAGGTGAAAGCTGTTCTCTGAGTTTACTTTCAGAGCTGGCACACTTATTTATCCCATATTTTCTGCCACTTTCCGAAAAAAGACATTAATGAGAGCAGTTCGGGTGGTTGAAATGATTACACTGTCAGTAGCAGGTTTTTTTTTTCATGCTGAAATACACACTTTGTGGGGATTACCGGCACCATTTGAGACACTTTGTGGTGAATACCGGCACCATTTTAGTCACTTTGTGGTGAGTACCCAAACACTCTTCTTTTAAGAAGGAAAAAAAAAAATGGTTAGTAGACATACTAATAACTGGTGCCGGCGCAGAATGAACAGGGTAAAAGAGTCTGACAGAATCATTAATAAGGAGCCTTTGGGAGAGTTCTAAACCGGTCACAATGAATCACAAGGTGAGGAAAAGGCGCTGGTGTTGGAAAGTACACACTTTAAAAAAAAAACATGATCATATTACTAGAATGTCCTTACACAGTGTTTAACGGGGTCAAAGGGATTCAGCCAGACCACAGGCGCGCCCGTGCGCACACAAAACATAACGCTTGGAAAGAGTAGCCAGGGAATTACATTTTTTTTAAATAGCTAGGACATGTGGCCAGCAACATGTTACAAGAAAAAATGAAAATCGATTGGCATGCGTTGGATAAGGGCCTACGCATTGAAAGAAGAAGAAGGCGACATACAGACAAATAGACAGACAAGCACGCAGGCTATCAGGCAGGCAGAAATTTAGACAGGTGATAAACATAATAACTACTCGTCCAAAGCGAAATTCTGGTGTTAGTTCCAGGGCTGTCTTGCACGCATTATGGGCCCCTGGGCAAACAAGAGTGCTGGAGCTTCTACGACAACCACTTATAGAAGTGATATGTGAATTGTCGGTAATACAAAACATATATATTGCTTTTATTATTTTTTTTAGTGGCAATTCAACATATATGTTGTCAAAGCTAAAACATAGATTAGATGGCATAGTATGAAATTACTAGTAACTTCTTATAGTCGCTTGACATTCACAGATCAGCAGGGAGCCTGTAGACTCGTGAGGTCTCCAGACAAGTTCCCAGGGTGCCTAGCCGTTGAGACGGCCCTGGTTAGTTCTGCAAGGTCCTGTAAGGGTCACGAAATAAATTTATGGTGACCATGAGTTCGTGTCACGGACTGTGTTGACCTGTTCGTGGCTGCAATGTTACTATCTCTGGGAATCGTCGCTATACCTACGGAGCTCGTGTTTTGTGTGACTTTTACTGTAGACGGCTAACCATTCTGCGAAGAGGTAAAGCCATATGGGATGAAACCCTTTTTAAAGAAGTCGATCTTCAGACTTTTAAAGCTACAGAAAGTAAGTAAGTAAGTAAATCTTACCCCACCAGAACATCACACAGAGCGATAAACAACTGGTGACACAAAGTGCCACCATGGGGATGAGGATCACCCTTGGAGAGGTCCCGGAAATCCCGTCCAAACATTGGGTTATAGTAGAGCCCCGGCATAAAGCTGGGATGGGGCTTCAAAATAGCGAAAAATTGTGTCCCCCATGGGGACGACGTTAGTTTACTAAAGAAACTGAAAGTCCCACGTGAAGACGACTGACTGACTGACTTTCTACCCCACCAGGACATCACACAAGCGACAAACACCCAATGACACAATGTGTCACCATGTGGATGAGGATCACCGTGGAGAGGTCCCAGAAACCGCGTTCAGCCTTTAGGCCGTATTAATGGCCAGGCTATATTGCGGCCCCTGACAAGAGCCAGAGCGGGGCTTCAAAGAACGAAAAATGTCATCCTAAAAAGGACGGGAAGTTATACGTGAAGACGACGTTAGTTAACTAGAGAAACAGAAAGTAAGACTAGCAGTCCTGGTACGGACACAAAATAACAAGTCTCAACATTAAGATGTTAATCCTACGAAAACCTATCTTGGAGGGGAACAGTTACTTGACCCAACCTGAACTCTAACAGTAGAGTAACACACATATCATACATGGACGCCTAGGCATCGCAGAAGTCAATAGTTTTTCTATGAGGCGAAGAGTGATCTAGTACTTTGGCAACAACAGATTCAGCCGGTTTCCTCTTTCAATGTAAAACAGTTGGAGCTGGCTTGGGTCTACCTTACTGCTACGAGTGTTTGGCACCTTTCTGTCTTTCCTGATGACTGTGTTAAATTGTGCTATAGTAGAGGTTCTCAACCTTCCTTATGCGGCAACCCTTTAATACAGTTCCTCATGTTGTGGTGACCCCCAAATAGAAAAAAATTACTTTCGTTGCTACTTCATAACTTTAGTGAATACCTGTTTCCGATGGTCTTGGGCGAACCTGTGAAAAAGTCGTTCGACCCCATAGGTTGGGAACCTCTGAGCTAAAGGGAAGAATGGGTATCATAGCACACGCTACACAGAGTAGACCATGTGGAACTCCTGTTAACCAGCCTGTCAGTGTCTAGAACACTCACTCAGACGGTGTGTACAAATATTAGAAAATAAACTGTATCTCTATAAATAGGGAGTCCCCGTGGCGGAGCGGCTAGACGCTCTCCGCGGATCGGAAGGTCGTGGGCTCGATCCCTGGCGGAGCCGGACTTTTTTCAAAAATGACCTTGGCTCCCAGGTCGACCCAGCCTTGAGTGGGTACCGGATGCAGTCCCAGGAAGTAAAGGCGACTGGCATGATGCTAACCACATTACCCATCTTGTGCCAATTGGTCTTTAAAAATATAGGTCTAGCCCTATATACCCTATACGCCTAAAGGCGTGGAAAAGGGTCCTTTACTTTTACTATCTATACAAAACAATGAGAAGGAGACTAACAAAGTTCTTTGATCATATAATGAGAAAAGAAGCACTGGAAAATATTGTGACGACTGAAAAGATCACTGGTAGAAGAGGCAGAGGCAGAGCAGACCGAGAGAAATTATGGTGGACGACTTAAGACAGCGGCATTGGGGAATATCATCAGTAGAATTGATCCAGAACGTCAAAGACCGAGATCTGTGGCGACGCATGAACGCCTACGCCAGCTGGCAAGGCACTTAATGATGATGATGATGATGGTGGTGATGATGATGAAACTATATTAGTCTAAATATGTATGTGTAGATGAAAGTGCACGTGTTTGTGTTTGTGTTTGTGGTGGTTCGGAAATAAGGAGGAGAGGTGACAACCAACAACTTCTTCCTTTCATGTATTCCACCCACACCCCCTCCCCCACCCAATCCCCACAGTGTTCTTAGCTAATGGTTTGACAGCCGTAAGATAGCAAAATCTCAGTCAGGATGGCAGACTAAAGGGACAAATCTCAAGTAAGCCATTCAGCTTCAAAAAAGAAGTTATAATTGGGATACCCGTAACGACTACACGGGCCTGATGTAACCTGAAGTCCTGTGCAGGTAAAAAGTCTATAGTCTGTTCCAAAATTCACGCGCTGAAACCTTAATAGAAATCTCGTAAACTCCTGTACGGTTCAACTCTAATTTTTGCATGTGCTCTTAGATTTCCAATGTCATTGTGAGGTTACAATTCTTATAATTTGCAGTTGCAAAGTGTTACTGTTCTCTTAAAGCGGCGAATATCTTTGATCTTTGTCAGGCCAATAATTTGTGTACCCCCAACTGTCCAGACGATAGTTTTAAATTGTGCTACATGGGGGCATGGAGATCAAAGCCCATGGCGACGGCGAGTTAACTAGTAGGAACCGGCCCGCGTTAAGAAAAGTCTTCCACAATTTGAGCACGCGATGTCAGGATGTATGTTTAGTGTGCTTCTTCTCAGACGCTCGGCTCTCAGCTTATCTGCCATTACTTTCGCCCCACCCCTTTTTTTTAAATTGTTACTCCTTTCTGATTTCCACCACTTCACTCAGCATGGTCCACAGTATTTTATTTTCACCAATCTACCTCTATACATGTATCATTCATGCCTCGCTTGCACATACCTTTATACTGTAGTAAAGGCCGACCTCGACATCTTCTAAACTTTTTATGTAACCTGCATATGCTGCGACAGTTATAGTTTTATTCCCTAATCAGCATTAGCATCACGCCCTCCATATGTACCTGCCAGGACAGTTTTGCTTATCCATTTAAAGATATGAAGGTCAATGCTAAGGAACATTGGCTAATAAAAAGCATATTCTCTGGGAAATTCACATATTTTGGTCATATAAAGCACCATGGCGCACTGGGAAAAAAATAATATCAGAAAGTAATTGTACAAGGAAGGAGGGGCAGGGGCCGACCAATACGATAGGCGCAGGATATAAGTGACTCCTTGAATATGAAAGTACACGAGGCGGGAGAGCAGCGAAAGACTGTTTCGGGCAGACCGTGATGGGAGCGCCATTCTGCCACAAAAGTGTTAAATGATGATGATGTTCATAATTAAAAAGTCCACCTCTATGCTAACCGGAACCTAACATAATCGATAGGGCCAAAAAAAAAAAAAAGCCTATAGCTACTGCAATATCGTGGCTCCAGCAGGAGATTTAGAAACAAACAAAACAACCTTTACAGCCATCTTCAAATAACCAGCCTATGAGTAATATCCTGTTGAACAAACCAGAACTGTAACTGATACGTCAGATGTCTTAGAATTTCACACAATGAATTCTTTACATTATTGTTTGTGAAACAGAGAGAGAAAGCGAGACAGAGCGAGATGGAGAGAGCGAGAGAGAGAAAGCGAGAGAGAGAGAGGGGGAGCGGAGGGAGGTTAGCAAATGATGTCCTTGTTTTCCAGACTTCAAATATCAGATAAAGTGTGTTTAAACTTATAAGGGGGGGGGGGGGGATGTAGCGCTGGGAGGAGGGGGAGGGGTGATGTAGCGCTGGGAGGAGGGGGGAGGGGTGATGTAGCGCTGGGAGGAAACTCAAGAAGCAAGTTAATTAAAAAAGCACATAATAATCAGTATATTCGATACTTAATTTGGGCAATCAGAGTTGTACATGTTGTAGCCGTTACGGGTGTACTAATTATAAATTATAAGAAGGCTGGAGTGGGTGTTTGAGATATACCCTGTGGTCTGCCTTACAGGATGGGACTATTTGAGACGCAGGAGTGGTCAAGCCTTCATATAGCACTTGGTATCTGAGGCAGTAACAAATATACACCTAAATCGTTCAATGGACGACGTGTGTACATACGTATATACATGGGCCGTAGCAGAGAGTGAGAGGAGGGGAGAGAGACAGAGAGAGAGGGAGAGAGAGACGATGCAAACACTGAAGAAACTTCAGACGACTTTCTTATATCGCAAACGTTTATTCTCAAACTCTTTTCAAGTGCGCACACTGTGTGCACGCGCACACACATGCACACACATACATATGGGGGTAGAGACTTTGAGGGGCACTGTAAGATGGTGGAGCTTTGGTTGCCTTTTTTTCTAAATTTCTGGTAAAGTAATTATACTTCCATAGCACAGCATTGTAGACGCTGGGTACGAACGAACAAGTGAATCAACTGTGTATTAAAAGGAAAACTGGGCACGCAAACCCGTCTTACATTCTGCTACTCCGGCTCACTGTCTGCATACATCCATCGGCGATGTGAATCAGGTACGTAGTAAAAGGGGCGGCAACAAGAGAGTTGTAGAGATGTCAGACATAACGTTTCTAGCACAGATATTCCACCTTCTAAATGACACTACACACAAACACACATATTAAAAGACACACGCCACACATACTAGACCGCATGCACACGTTTGGGCACGTACGTACACACAATAACAGCAGGAAGAAATAGTGAGAGGTAAAGTGAAAGAGAAAGAGAGTGAGACACGACCTGAGTTCTAAATTCACTTCAGATTTTTATAACGTATCATGTATAGGTATGCTCCTGACAAGAGGTGAAGCTTGCACGTTGCAGGTATTCACGTAACGTCAAACAGGTGTTAGTCTTGTTACTGCTGACTCAGTTATGGACGTCAAAGAAAACACTTGATATTCGCTATAAGGTTACTTTGAAACTTGATATAGTCGTACATTCTACTATGCTTTGATTCTCTGCACAGTATGTTTCTTTGTCCATTTGGAAGCACTGTGTTTTGACTACCTACCTATTTGTTGACATATCCCTAAGCATAGGATAAGCTTTTAGGAAACGTGCTAAAGCCGTAATCGAGCAGAAAAATTGTGGAACAATATTGCACAATGAATCTAAGGCACCACCAGCCCGTAAAGCGTCAGTCTCTACGGGTGTACATGCCTGAGTTAAACGTTTTTTTTTTTTTTTTAAGTTTTATTTAAAGGGATCGATTATACTACACCAGGGTTCTCCCGTATGGCTCGGTCTCTCTCCGTAGAACGGCTGACTGTCTGCCCAGAGCGTCGCACAAAGCACGAACTTGGTAGCCCCAACGACAATCCCCGGGATACCAGTACATCGCACTCATGAACCGAACGACAAACACCATATTACCTGAGTAGATATGTCGTGTCACTTTTAAAATCATAGCATGCAAATCAATCAATTAGGTGCCGTCACTACAGTGAAGGTTAGCTACAATGTATCTCCAACACTCTTGGTCATTCGCCCTGTTTGTCTATCTCTTCATGTTACCCCCCCCCCCCCCCCCCCCCCCGACTCTTTTCGCTGTCTGTCTCTTACATAATTTGCTTCAACGTTTCCCTCCACTATTGTTTTTAAAAGAGTGCTTTACCATACTTGTTTCATAGACTACAGCAATGCGTTTGATTGTGGGCAGCACCACAAACTATGGCATATAATGAAAGGCATGAGATTTCCGAATTATCTGGTGCACTTAATGGAATCTCTTTACCACGAACAACAAGAAGCGGTCAGAGAAGCTGGTGAAAATCAGAATGGTTTGAAGTGCAGAAAGGAGTGAGACAGGGCTGCATTCTTTCTCCCTCCCTCTTTAACATATATGCTGAAAATGTTACGAGAAACGAAATTAGCGATGAGGCATGTGAGAGCTTCGATCCACTAAAAATTCCGTTCCATGCTCTCCTGCAGCATGTATCAGTTCGTGTGTCGACACACCTCCATGCTATGCAACAAGACTGTCAAGCATCTTCTTTCGTTGTTTTCCTCTATCTCTCCTTCCACAGATCTTTCCAGTGGTCACAACGTGCTCTGTTTTCCCTCTTCTCCTAACATGGCCGAAAAATGATGACTGTCTCCTTCTGATGTGTGTGATAAGTTGTCTTCGGGCTCCCGCCTCTTTCAAAACATCTTGGTTGCTCTTTTTGGCTGTCCAAGGTATTCTAAGCATTCTTCTGTAAAACCACATCTCTGAGGACTCTAGAAATTGTTTGGCCTGCCTACCGATTGTCCAGGATTCACAGCCATATGTTAAAACTGGATGTATGCAAGAATTCTTTTTCTAACTATCAATGACAAGGATATATTGCACAAGATGTTTTTCATTTAATAAAATGCAGTTTTTGCCTGTCCTATTCTGTTTCTTATCTCAGTTATGCATCTTCCATCTGATGTTTTATATATATATATATATATATATATATATATATATATATATATATATATATATATATATATATATATATATATATACCTTGTTTGGATATCTGTAAGTACCAACAGATCACTGTGACATTCTTTGTAAAACTGTTTAAACATACACATTGCAACTGTTTTTCCCTATCAAAATAGAATTAAAGGAAAATCCGCAATGAAAACATTTCATCATAATGAATTCAGTGAGCTGGATGGAATGTTTCAGGAGCTCTGAGGTAACGTTAACTTTAGCTCCAACCAACTGTAAAGTAACTAAACGTAAAGAACCCTTCCCAACCGACCACGTATTTTGTGTTCTCGTCTTTCGTCTCCCAGGAGAGCATTTACATTCAACAATCATATTTCAGTCAACTGTAGAAAAGTATAATTACTAAAGATACACTAGGAAAACTCCAGCGGAGTCATAACAAAACATATGTTGCCATAGTGACATGATGCGTTGCCTTCGCTCTGTAGTATGTTCTATAGCGCACAGTCCCTATTGTTGGTTTTAACAGGCAACCAAGTAACCACAGACCCTGTTATTATCCCATGAAGTGAGAGGATTGTATGGATCATTTTAATCAGCTACCACAAGGCATTGTGGTCTTTGGTGAAGTTGAGTTGAGACGAATCCAAAATTGACAGCATTTAAGACATTCCCATAAGCGCCATGTTCTCATCTTCAAGAGCCAGCGAAGAGTTCCAGTTCCGATGTCGCCAGTCAATCAAGCAGCGTGATCTTTACAGAATCTCGCTCTCTTTACTGCGTGCCTAAAAGTCTCTCCTTCTCCAGCCAATATCCCAGCACTGTGTGACTTTACGGCATGCTTGAAATACTCTCCTTCTTCAGCCAATGCCTCAGCAATGGTAACTTTACGCCATGCCTGAAAGTCTCTCCTTCCCCAGCCAATACCCCAGTACCGTGTGACTTTACGGCAAATGCATCTTTAATGTCGTGTATCCACATTCAAGAAAGTCGCCTTTGCCTAATCTGTCGGAAACTGCACCCTTCATCAACGCTCTCTCCAGACCACCGTGGCTGAATGTTGCCAGGAAATGTGATTATTTGTCCGTGACAACTTTCCTCTAAGTGTAGTGAAGCAAAGGACCTGGTTGGCGCCTTTAGGCGTATTGAGCATATAGGGCTAGACTTATATTTAATAGACCAATGGTGGGTGATGTGGTCAACATCACGCCGGCCGCCTTTACTTCCCAGAACTATACCTGGTACCCACTCAAGGCTGGATCGATCTGGGAGCCAAAGTCATTTCTGAAAAAGGTCTAGGTTCTTCAGGACCTGAACCCACGACCTTCCGATCCACCAGCGAGAGTCTAGCCGCTACACCACGACGGCTCTCCTCTGAGTGTAGTATGTTCTAACAAAATTTCCCAGTCACTCCCTTCTGTACTATTATCTCCAGACAGTAGTGATCGATTCGTGCCTCCGCATTATTCACTTGTTGCCAAAGAGCCTTGACCACGTCTAGCTTGTCACGCATAAAGTCAATTCCCAGTAGTGCAGAACAGCCACTGTGTCTTCCTATTCGTTTCCCAGCACACCTGCATCCGTGGAGAAAATAGATACAATTTGCTACCTACCCAGGACCTCTGAAACGATGCTTATCACTCTGTGCGGATCATGTCTGTCTCTACTTTTCTCAGTGTACTTTGTGAGATTGCTACAGTCAAGACGTGTTCAAGCCAGCGGGAAATTGCGGCGACAGCCTTCACTTCTATTCTCAAATTAAATTGTTATATCATATGCTAGGCTTTGCCGCACTAAGTGTCGTTCATTTGCCATCGCAATAAACCCCTATGCACTTTTATATCTCTCTCTATATATATGTATATATGTGTGTGTATGTGTGTGTGTGTGTGTGTGTGTGTGTGTGTGTGTGCGTGGTATAGACGAGTTCTAATCCCGGTATTCTCGTAGTTTCAAATTACAGTTATTTCGTATGTCTTTGAATTGTTGAATATTTTACAAGCTCTTCTAGTGTGTCCGTTATGTTAATATATTTTTAACTAGTTCATTCATTCAGGATCCTGTTGTGCCTTTACATTTCACATAGGGCTGGCCGTCTTTTCCTCCATTCCGCTCTCTATTGTGAAATCGGTTCAGTATCATGGATGGAACCCGGTCCAGATGCTTTGGCCTCTCTCATCAATGTTTGTTCGTCTTGGGGTTTCTTTTGGGTGCCCCCGCCTTCTTAATCGTTGTATTTTCCATTGTAATAATGCCTGTTTGGTGATTCTCTGCTGGTTTCATGTCAGTCTTATAACTGTTTTTACTATTAGTTGACCAGACGTTTCTAGTATTTCATATTTTTACCTGGTAACGTGTCAGATTCTGTGACTAAGCCGTTGCGAATGCGCTTCGTAATACCGGGGTGCCGGGTTCGATCAGAGCTGCGGGCCTTGCGATGGTTTCGACAGTGGTATCGAGAAGCCGACCGTCCAGGAAGCAATGTGAGTTTGTCTAGAAAAACCACAACAGCCAAAAAATGATGGGGCTGTTTGTGTAAAGGATACGCAACTAACTAATCTAGTAACGTATCATAAAAGGAAGTCGAAGCAGCGCCTTACAAACAGGTGCTAGAAAAAATGTTCTAAGACAACAAAACAAAAACAAAATCGCTCAGCGCGATACAAACCGTATGAATCTTTGACTGTTCGATAAGTTAAAAGTTAGTTGCATATCCTTGACAGCAGTGTTTCTCAACCTTTTTATACCTACGGTCCTCCAAAATAGTGAAAATTGTTACGCGGTCCACCTGGCAGCTAACCAAACACAGAAACAAATGTAGATGTTAGCAGTTTATTTGGTAAATTCGAGGTCACAAAGTTAAAATTTTCAGCTAATGTTACATCTGATTTTGCTGCTGCTGCTGCTGCTGCTGCTGCTGCTTATGGGTTAGAAATTCTGATATATGTGGCTGAACAAGGAATCTCATTTTTAGGGAAATATTTATCAAAGCTGTCAGCTAACGTGTTTAAATGCTGACTTGTTCTCTTGAGTATCGCTTGTACCTTTTTCAGTCCCATCCTTGAGTTGTTAATCTTGCAGTCTGCAATCATTGAAAAGGGGGGAAAAAACGACCTACTCTACCCATTACCCCCGGGAAGTAGAGGCGGCCGGCATGATGCTGACCACATCATCCATATTGTGCCGTTGGTCTATATAATGTAGGTCTACCCCTATATGCCCTATACGCCTAAAGGCGTGGAAAAGGGTCCTTTACTTCACTTTACTTACTCTACCCATTACATGATAAGGCAGATCTTATTGGCCGCCCTCTTGGACTTTTGCGCAGCTCGCCAGTGGGCCGGGCCCCATGGTTTGAAGAACATCGCTTGACATAATGTTGCAGAACCAAGCCTAGCATATTTGGTTGCTGTTTGTGATTTCCCTAGACAGTTCAACGTTCAGTAGTTTGCCATTGCTCCTTAATGGTCGGCTCTAGATATCTGTCGAAATCAACGCAGGCGGTCTGATGGTAATCGCCCGCAGTTAGGATCGAACCCGGTCTCTGAGAATTACGAACCGGGTTCGCAACTTCTAAGCTACAGACGCCGAATGAGTGTCCTATAGCCCTATACAATAATGGGGTTACTATGCGTTAGGTGTTTTTTTAAACAATGTTATATTGTCAAGACTGTTCTTGGTGTTGTTATTTTTATGTTGTTCTTCTTATTATTCTAGTTGTTGAATCACGTCTGTTCGCGTTACTCCTTCTTATTATACTGGAAGACTGCGATTTGACTGCAGGCCTTTTGCACTGATTTCGACAATGAAATGATGAGCCCGAAATGGCAACCTAAACTCTCTGTTTCTTCCCTCCTTCCCTCTCTCTCTCTCTCCCTCTCTCTCTCTCTCTCTCTCTCTCTCTCTCACACTCTCTCTCTCTCTCTCTCTTGGCCCTCCCCCCCCGGCCTCTCTCTATCTCTCTCTCTGTCACACACACACACACACACATACATACACACGCACACAGAGGAACACACTGACTTACCTAGAGTATACTCCTGTATGTGGAATGGTCACTGAACTAATACCATTCAACAACTGCACCTACTTTTCTATAAAACAGCAACTTGTAGTCAAGTCTATATACTGTACAAAATAAAATATTAAATGGGCTCAATCCCCCAAAATTTCCTAACCGTGCCTTAGGGGGAAAAGCTATCTGTGGAAAACAAATTACCAGTAAGTGCCAAGTTGCCGTACATGCCTGAACCAAGACAATTATTGTACAGGATTATTTTAGTCGGTGGCACAATCTTTTCACAGCCTTCCACTTCGATTCAAAGATACGACCAACGCCTGCTCCTGTAATCGCTAGCTGACATAATACGTTCTTGTGGCAAAAACGGGTCCCTTTAAATAAGCTATTAAACGTGTCACCTTTACCTATTTGTATCATATTTTACAACGTCCTTTCTGTATCCTTGATTTTTAAAATTGTTTACGGTGGATGTAATTCATCCGAGTATTTGGTGTCTTTCTATTCATCCACTTCACTTACAGGATATTCCATAGTTGTGGCATAGACTCATCACATTTAAATATCGTGTGAAAGGCAAGTCACCAGAGGCCAGCTGATTCAGCAGCACCTTTGATGTTTTATCTGTCTTTGGAAATGAGGATTGTTTACCTTTGCTTCTTTATACTGTCTGTCCGTCTCTCCTGTCAAAATGACACCGTAAGTCTTGAAGAAAACTTTTTTGGACATAATCCGGATTAATCATATATCAGATCGTTCTTACAACTATTTGTCTGTTTGTCTGTCTTCTTCTTTTCTTTACCATAGAATGGCTATCTGCGTTAGGATAGGGAAAGATCTCACAAACGCTTCGTGAGATTCTTATGAAGTACTTTCCAGTGTCTCTGATATTTCTGCGGACAATGTTGTGCGCGGTCGTCTGTTTGTCTGTTTATTTATCCGAATCGGTCGGTATGTCTGTTTAACTACAGCCTGTCTGTTAATCGATTGACCGTTCGATCTGTTTGTATGTATGTCAGAGAGACCAGCTGTTTATCTATATCGGTCTGTCCCTTTATAAGTCTATCTTTATGTCCATCTATCTGTCTGCTAAACGTACAAAAAGCTGTATGAATTCTAAAACACAACATCTCAACAACAACAAAACCAAAGCAAATCTGGAATCTAAAAACGAGTATACACATCATTTTAAACAGCAATAAAAAATATGTGGTTAAGCAATGGCAAGGAAAAGTCAAAATTGTGAGAGCGTGCGATAGAGAAACGTGCGAGTCGTTGACTATATCGCAGTCATTAATAAAGAAGATAGGCGCTTTTGAGCTTAAATATTATAGAAAGATTTTCAGAATGCCATATACCAAAATGAAAAGAAATATTGACATCCCAAAGCATCTAATATGTCATCGTAGACTGACTGGTAAATAGCATCTTGTCTTGGAAAATGAAATATGTTGGCCATATCAAGCGCCATTGTGCATTGGAAACAATAATAGCAGAAGGCATGGTACAAGGAAAGAGAGGCAGGGGCTGACCAGCATTAGAATGGGCACAGGATATGAGAGGGACATTGAATAGGAAAGTGCATGAGGCGGGAGAGGTGGTGAAAGACCCAGCTTGTCCGAAAATGCAGATGCGTTGTGTCCGTTTTCAGCACGACTGCGATATTCACGCTTTACATTTGAAATACCCGACTTCTGAAAGCATTTGATGCCCTGATTAGCTTTCCCGGTGATGATGATACACACTGTTACTTAAAGTGTATAATTATTACTAAGAATTAACAAATGCATTTTCGAGAAATAAAACATACGGATGCAGTTAGCACAACCTCATATTAACATCTATATATTACAGTTCAAAAAAAAACCGTAAAACTTATTATCATGAATTTATTACACAGAGGCCACTACAACCAACCAACAGACTAGAACGGAAAAGAAAAGAAACAAGACTTCACAAGAACACCAGCCTGAGCGTTCACAATGAGTTTCCAACTTCAAAGATCATACCAACAAAATGACTCACCGATCACTGCAAAGCAATCTGAAGTGGTCATAAAACATCGTAATTGAACATAAAACACGATTAATGTTTTATATATAATTACTGACGCGACGTTAGCTATTCTGGTAACTTTGCATGGCAAATACCTCCACCACTTGGAGAAAAGAACCTCAGTTTGGTTATTGTCACTGCAGGGATCTCAGAACGAGGAGGGCGAGACACACGTTTTAGACTTACATTTTGGTTTTTTTTTAGGCCTTTCCCCTTCCCCTACCCCCTCCTCCGGCAAGCAAAAAACAGATTGGGGCTAATCTGTCCTACTCGCTAACCTTGTCCCACCCCCTTTTCCAACACCCCCCCCCCCCCCCATAGTGTTTTTCTGTGTCGGTGCTGCTGGACTAAAGTGCAAACGAATAAAATGGGAATACTGAAATCTTCTTCTCAAAGTCTATTGCTGTGTGGCGTTGGTAGTCACCTCTATCCACGGCCTCTTGTCTCATGTACTTCAAACATAATCATCATCATCATGTAGAACGTCTTCGCAGAACGTCGGTCTCATCGTGGTCTTCCTGAAAGAAACTCGGTCTCTCGCCAGCTTACCCTCCTCGTGTACTTTCATATCCAATGAGTCAGTTAAATCCTGCGCCCATCTTCGTATTGGTCGACTTTTGGCCCGCCTTTCTATTACTATGCCTTCTGATATAACTTTTTTTTTCAGTCCGCTATGGCTCTTGATATGGCCAAAATATGTCAGCTTCCGAGAGAAGATGCTGTTTATTAGTCAATCTTCCATGATGTTCAGGCCTTTTAGAATGTCAGTATGTATTCTCTTCTTTGTCCACGGTATTCTGCCTCTATTTTCATCATTAAGGACTAGAAGATAGCCCAAGACATACACCCGTATGTTGCTACAGAAAAGGAGCATTTTCTTGATCTTTTCTCCGTGATATTCAGGTGTGTTGGAAAATGAATAGCGGGACAGATTAGCTGGCTCGGTAAAATCTGATGGAATACTGATCCACGATAAGGCAGACGTGGTCAATACCTCAAAGGAGCAAGTGTACAATGCAAAGGAGCAACTGGATAATCACAGTTTGGTGAGAGTGATGCAGTGGGAAGTGACGAGGGGATATCGCCGATATTCGAAAGGGAAGACGAGTGTAGAATCAGAATGCTAATGGTACCAATGGTATTGGAACTCTGCGCTGGCTGCTGAAGATGTGGTCGTAGCACTTATGTGAATGCTGCGAGAGCTGTGATGTCGGTTATTGAATCAACTCGTCTAAATTTCGCCTTGACAATGAGATAATCCGAGACCCTCGCGTACCTTGGAACAAATCATCATCATCAAATGCCTTGCCAGCTGACGTAGGCGTTCATTCATCTGCACATATCTCGGGCTTTGGTGTTCTGGATCAATTCCACTGATGATATTCCCCTATGTCATTGTCTGTAGCCATCCACCATAGTTTCTCTTGGTCTGCCTCTTCTACCAGTGATCTTTCCAGTCGTTAAGATATTTTCCAGAGCTCCTCTTCTCATCACATGACCGAAGAACTTTGCTTCCTTCTCATTGTTGTATATAATGTTCTAATTTCATTAGCCATTTCCGGGCATTCAGTGTCGGTTATTCTGGCAGTCCAGGGTATTCTCAACATTCTTCTCAAGAACCGCATCTCAGTTGCCTCCATACTCTTCTGAATTTGTTTGCTCACATTCCAAGATTCACTACCATACAACAAAATAGGCTCGATATAAGATTTCAATACTCGCCTTCTGATGCTTAATGAGAGTTATATTTGACACAATATACTTTTTATCTTCGCCCGGCCAATTCCGCTCCTAATTTCTTTCACACATCGTCAATCTGATGCTATGATTGTCCCTAAAAACTTGAATTTATTAAATTGGTTAGGCAATTTCCATTCTATTGCTACGTCCCATTTTGGAATTATCTTCTTTATTATCTATAACAATTGCTTCTGTTTTCTTGACATTGAAGGAAAGTCCCCTTTTTTGCACTCTCTAGTATCACAATGTCGGCTCTGTGGCTAAGTCGATGCGAACGCTTCGTAATGCCGGGGTGCCGGGTTCGATCCCAGCTGCGGACCATGTGCCTTGCGTTGGTTTTGACAGTGGTATTAAGAAAGCCGACCGTCCAGAAGCAATGGCAAACTACTGGAGGTATATTTTTCTAGAAAAACCACACAACAGCCAGGGGCTGTTGTGGTTGGTTCTGCAACGTCCTGTAAAGGATACCACAATGTCTAAAAGTTAGTGTAGGTCTTCTGCGTTTTCCGCAATTAATACTGTATCATCTGCAAAACGAAGATTGTTTATATTATAACCTTGAACTAGTATTCCTGGTATATCCTTGACCTTCATCATTATTACTTCACTATAGAGACAGAAACGATCCGGTGACAAAACACATCATTGTCTCAGGTTGGAATGAATGCCTGGAAGATGTTATGTTCGAAACAATGTAGGGAAGGGGCGAACTACTATGGCTGAAATATATACTTTCGCTGGTTTATGTTTGCTTTTGTTTGTGATAGCTTGGAGATGAAAGGTTAAAAGCTTTCCATGCGTTTGTTGAACTAACGCCCTCAAAAGGGCGGTTGGCAAGTAATGTCGTGGCTTATAGCTAGGCTGCGATATCTGCAACTTTGAACCTAACATATACGATGTCAGAAAAATTTAGATTAATCGCCTTTTACAACACGCTGCTGAGGGGGATGGGGAGGCGGATTTATTCCTTGCCCAGACAGACAGACAGACAGACAGACAGACAGACAGACAGACAGACAGACAGACAGACAGACAGACAGACAGACAGACAGACAGACAGACAGACCGGCCGGCCGGCCGGCAGGCAGGCAGACAGACAGACAGACAGACAGACAGACAGACAGACAGACAGACAGACAGACAGACCGACAGACAGACAGGCAGGCAGGCAGGCAGGCAGGCAGGCAGACAGACAGACAGACAGACAGACAGACAGACAGACAGACAGACAGACAG
This sequence comes from Candidula unifasciata, assembly GCA_905116865.2. NCBI lineage: Eukaryota > Metazoa > Mollusca > Gastropoda > Stylommatophora > Geomitridae > Candidula > Candidula unifasciata. The sequence continues at coordinate 1,120,101 of CAJHNH020007778.1, read as the reverse complement.
ACAGACAGACAGACAGACAGACAGACAGACAGACAGACAGACAGACAGACAGACAGACAGACAGAGATTTACTGATACTGAAACAATATGCACATGGTAGAGCCAATTAGAAAAAAAAAACTGTTTGCCCTACGTAGATAACATGATGATAATAATGATGATATGGATGATGATGCTAGGATGATAATGATGACGATGATGATCACGATAATGATTATGATATATCAAGGCAAAACAATGCCAATTTGAACCTATATAGCTTATCCGGCAAATTCACACCAACATTACAAACAAGCGGCTGTAAACACGTACTTACTGTATGAGATGTTGACGCCGATACTGCTATTATCCTCATCTGACAGAAGTTCTTCCTGACTGCACGGAGCTAGGGATGCCGCATTCTACTCGAAGTGTTCCTTCCTAATCGCGGTTCCCAGCACACGTGTCCCTGCACTGCGCGGTTTGTTTGTTCGTCTAACCCGATACTTTGTGCTGGGTAGTGGTGTTGACGTTTGTGTGAGTTGAGTACTTGATGTGTGGTCAAAACATTAGTTCATACAAACGGATGGGTGTCGATCAGATAATGAAGGAATCTTCACAGCTCGCTGTACTGTAGATCTTAGATATAATTTAATCTATGCTGAACAGATGTTTCTTCCCCCCCCCCCCTTTTTTTTCGTTGTTCTTCTCTTACTTCTTCTTCCTCTCCTACTCCTATATCTGTTACTCCTCACTATCATCTTCTCTGCGCCTGCATCTTCTCTTCCTCGTCTTCTTTTTCCTCCTCTCCATCTCCTCTCTTTTTTTTTCTGTCTCTTTTTTCTCCTCCCTCTCTTCTTCTTTTTCTTCTACTCCACCCGATCTTCTTCTTTAAATGGATTCACGGGAACAAGATACCATGAATCGTACTGTATTCGAGAGGCGGAGAATCAAGACAGAAATCAAAACGACGGGGGGAATGGCTGCACATAGGTAATGATATGACCGTTCGTAAGTTTTGTTTCTTGATATATATTTTATTTATTTATTTTAAATGTTTAAGAAGACACATTTCAAGGATATGCGCTAGCAACAGTTATCCTGAAATTCTATATACTTATTACATAATACTTTTCAACACGGCTTTTTTCTGTCGGTAGGCAGTATCTTTTTAGGCATCTTTTTTTTTTTTCCAGTAAAGTAAGGAAAGTAAAGATCCCTTTTCACGCCATAGGCGCATCGGAAAATATGGGAAGAGCACCCATATTTTTACAGACCGTCGGCACTAGGTGGGTAATGTGGTCAGCATTGCGCCGGCCGTCTTTACTTCCCCAGGACAGCCATCCTGGTACCCATTTTAGGCTTGGTCGCCCTGCGATGTCCCATACCGTGATAAAAATCCACGCAGCCAGCAGTTGGTTTCGATCGCGGTACGTTGGAATTATGAGCCGGACTCGCAACGCCTAAGCCACGGACGCCTTTTCTTCAGTGCTGACGTAATAGATACTTTGCAGTAAGTACCGGCACCTTTTTAGGACACTACGTAGTGAGATGGAAATGGCTTGACCACGTTATGAGAATGAATCTTGATATACCCGCCAAAACAGCTCTCACATGGACACCAGAGTGAAACAGAAAACAGGGGCGCCCCAAAAAAAAAAAAACTTGGAGACGAACGATTTAAAGTGACCTGAGTGCGGCATCTTTGACATGGAAAACTGCACTGAAGATTGCAAAGGACAGGAAAGCATGGAAAGTCCTTTCTAAAGCTTCATGTGCCACTAGGCATAACGAAAACTGAAATGTAGTGAGTACCCGCGTCTTTGTTTCTAGAAGAAGAAGAAGGCAAAGTGGCTGCTTCTCTCAACGTAATCTGCTCTTGCAAGTCTCACACTACCCGTAGCCATAGTGTGTGAGTCATGTTTATCTCAGTTACTTCTTCTTCTTCTTCAGCGATCTCTGGTCATGCGCATAATCCACTGTGGGTCATAAACTGGGATGTCTTTTCAAGGTCTCTTAGTTTTCCCCAAAGCTTAGTTGTCAGTTCTACTGGGTGTTGCATATGTCGCTTCGCAGCTCCGCCAGGAGAGGACAGTCTTGCAGGACATGTTCTGGAGTCTGTTCAGCACGAAGGCACTGGCAGAGAGTTGTTTGGCTCATACCTAATTTATGTGAGTGTTTATTGAGTCTGCAGTGTCCAGTGCGTAAGCGAAAAACTGTGACTTGGTCTGTTCTGTTCAAGTGTTTCAGAAAATCTTTTCCTTAGTTATAACCAGTGTTGTTTTTCCAATCTGTTTCTGATTTTCTCTTAATGAGAGTTTTGACTTCTGGAAAAGATAGTGGCTGGTAGGTCTGTAGTTTGTTACTGCCTTCCTTGGCTAAAGCATCTGCGCTTTCATTGCCTTTGATGCCACAGTGAGACGGAATCCACAGCAAGTGAAATCTCAGTTACAATTTAATATATCACAAGTAAAGACGGCTCTGTGGCTAAGTCGATGCGAACGCTTCGTAATGCCGGGATGTCGGGTTCGATCCCAGCAGCGGGCCATGCGCCTTGCGTTGGTTTCGTTAGTGGTATCAAAACAGCTAACCGTCCAGACAGAATGGCAAACTACTGGACGTAAATTTGCCTAGAAAAACCACACAACAGCCAGGGGCTGTTGAGGTCAGTTCTGCAACGTCCTGTAAAGGATACGCAATTAACCTTAAAAAGACGGAAAGGTGTCCCAAAACACGTTATTGTGTGGTTTTCTCATTAACTCAAAGTAGACTATGTTTCTTGTTTTTTTTTCAGTGTTTCTCACATGCTGTGAGAATGTTCTCTATTTTCATGTTTCTGTTATTCATGCGCTTTGTATAAAACTCACCCAGTGTGATTCCTTCATACATCAAAATGAATATGTTTAAAGAAAGCTGAAGTCAATGTCTTCTTCTTTATGTTCGCCAGCTCTAATCTCCAGCGGAAAGTTCTGGTTGTTTGTCCAGTTTTGGACTCCAATCTTGTTCCAGAATTTGCGTAAAATGCACATCCGTTTCACAGTTTCGGCTTATTTGTATGCAGACTGTTGGTTCCTTGCCTCTCAAGCAAACGCACTCCGACTTCGAAGGAAACCGCAAATTAGTCGAATCAGAAACCAAGCTTGTTAGGAAGGCAGCGGCTCTATTCTTGTCATCCCAATAACAGGGAGGGGGACCCACATGCGGACAGACAGTTGGAATGTATTAACATTACCAAAGAGTTTCCTCCAAACGGTGTCTGTGTTAATCAGAACAGCATTTTTTACTATAAATCATAGGCGCCAGAGCCTAGGAGTTCAGGCATCATGAGCTCCCTTTTTCATTGAAAGGGTTGGGGGTGGTAGCGCTAGGACCGACAAACAGTAACTTGGGTGGGGGCGGTCTCATACCCTCATCTATCTATCTATCTATCTATCTATCTTTCTATCTATCTATCTATCTATCTATCTATCTATCTATCTATCTATCTATCTATCTATCTATCTATCTATCTATCTATCTATCTATCTATCTATCTATCTATCTATCTATCTATCTATCTATCTATCTATCTATCTATCTATCTATCTATCTATCTATCTATCTATCTATCTATCTATCCATCTATCCATCTATCTATCGATCGATCGGTCGGTCGGTCGGTCGGTCGGTCGGTCGGTCGGTCGGTCGGTCGGTCGGTCGGTCGGTCGGTCGGTCGGTCGGTCGGTCGGTCGGTCGGTCGGTCGGTCGGTCGGTCGGTCGGTCGGTCGGTCGGTCGGTCGGTCGGTCGGTCGGTCGGTCGGTCGGTCAGTCGGTCGGTCGGTCGTTCGGTCGGTCGGTCGTCGGTCGGTCGGTCGGTCGGTCGGTCGGTCGGTCGGTCGGTCGGTCGGTCGGTCGGTCGGTCGGTCGGTCCGTCGGTCGGTCGGTCGGTCGGTCGGTCGGTCGGTCGGTCGGTCGGTCTGTCTGTCTGTTTGTCTGTCTGCCTGTCTGTCTGTCACATGCATTGCTGAATATGGCATTGCGTCATACTGAATAAGGTCTGTGTGTGTGTGTGTGAGTGTGTGTGTGTGAACGCTAGTTTGAATACAGGTATTTATATTTTTTTAAATTGACGTTATGTAAGCAAAATGTCGACTTCCAAATTGTGCCACGAGAATATATATATATATATATATATATATATATATATATATATATATATATATATATAATATATATATTATATATAATATATATATATATATGTGTGTGGTGTGTGTGTGTGTGTGTGTGCGTGTGTGTGCGTGTGTGTGTGTGTGTTTAAATACTTTTATTGAAAGTGGGTCTGTTTACCTGGTGTTGCCAGGTGGTTTCTTGTATGTGTGCTTTATATGTGTTGCGATTTGTCAGTGTATGTGATTCAGTATTCTTTAAAAATTGTGTTTGAAAAACTGTAGTTGCGTGTATAGAAAACAGTTTTTAAAACTTTCTATAGTAAAGATAAATATTTTTCTTCTTCGCGTTCCAACGTAAGGTTCTGATTGTTCGTCCATCTCTGGAACTTGAGATTTGCTTGCAAATCAGTTTCATAGATCTGACCTATTTTGATGCAGGCTGTTTGTTCGTTGTTTCTTGGGCCGATGCACTCAGATTTCAAAGGAATTCCTCAGTCGACTTTTACGACATGCTTGTCAGTGAGGCAGTGGGTTATTTGTTGGGCGACATTGAAATACATAGGCGTTTCCCATTTCTTTCGTGTCATGCATGCAAGACTTTATCTAATACACAACTGGGGGCCATTCATCTGGCGTGTCTCAGTGCGAAAGACACATCATATATCTCACTACTTCACACGCAGATATGAGATGATCGGGCTCGATGACTTGCTACAGACAATTTAAATGATATCTTCTCACTGGTGGGATGCTTTTAATGCTTCTCTATGTGTGTCTGAAATGTCTGTGACCGGCAAGGCCTGCTCATTTATCTTGTCAGTTGGAGCTGAACATATTGTGTTTCAAGTATGACGACAGACAAGCTATTGAAATATTTCAGTTTTATCTCCTTAAAAAGGAGAGGAGAAGGAGAGGAGTTCTATACCCTTATTCTTTTCCTTCATCTTTCTATACTTATTCTTCTGTTTCTTCTCTGTGCTCTTTTCGTGACTCTTCTTTTCTTCTCTTTCATTCTCTTCTAGCGTATTTTCGTCGCCTTTTTTCTCTTTTCGCCTCCTTTCTTCTCTTTTCTCTCCTCATTTTATTCTATTTCCTTATCTTCACCTCTCCAATTTTATCTTACATGTTGTTCTTTCTTCCCCCTCCCCCCCCCCCTTTCCTTCTTCTTCTTCTTCTTCTTCTTCTTCTTCTTCTTCTTCTTCATTTTCTTCTTACAAAATTTCTAGAAAAAGGGCATATTTAATGTGTGAGTCGCAATTCTGTCTGTCTGTCTGTCTGTCTGTCTGTCTGTCTGTCTGTCTGTCTGTCTGTCTGTCTGTCTGTCTGTCTGTCTGTCTGTCTGTCTGTCTGTCTGCCTGTCTGTCTGTCTGTCTGTCTGTCTGTCTGTCTGTCTGTCTGTCTGTCTGTGTGTATGTGTGTGTGTGTATGTATGTATGTATGTATGTATGTATGTATGTATGTATGTATGTATGTATGTATGTATGTATGTATAATGTATGTATGTATGTATGTATGTATGTATGTATGTATGTATGTATGGTATGTATGTATGATGTATGTGTGTGGTGTGTGTGTGTGTGTGTGTGTGTGTGTGTGCGTGCGTGCGTGCGTGCGTGCGTGCGTGCGTGCGTGCGTGCGTGCGTGCGTGCGTGCGTGCGTGCGTGCGTGCGTGCGTGCGTGCGTGCGTGCGTGCGTGCGTGCGTGCGTGCGTGCGTGCGTGCGTGCGTGCGTGCGTGCGTGTGTGTGTGTGTGTGTGTGTGTGTGTGTGTGTGTGTATGTATGTATGTATGCATGTATGCATGTATGTATGTGTGTGGAGTGTGTGTGTGTGTGTGGAATGTGCGTGTGTATGTGTGTGTAAGTAGGTATGTATGTGGGTGAATAAGTGTGTGTTTATTTGTATGTGTGAATGTATGTGGGTGTGTATATATATGCCTGATAAGTGAGTGGTTTGGCGTGTGTGTGTGTATGTAGGTGCGCTAGTGTGTACATGCATTTTACCACCCATGCTTTTGTGCTTTTCTATCTTGATATTCATAATATGCATATCGTCGTGAAGTGATCCAAACCACCCCTACTCATTCGACTATTCGTGACGTTAACGCCCTAAGCGGACAGGTCACATTTCAAATATAGACCCGTCCGGTGGGTATATAGTCCACCATATCTATTTATACCTTTATCTGTCGTAGTAGGTATTTCTATATGCTCTAGTTGTCTTGTAAAGTTTACATTTTCAAACTTACAACTGTGGGATAGATATTTTCCAGATAAATAGTCAGATTCCGAGTAGCCTTTTTACTCCTCGGCGTACTGATTTGAGAGGTACTTCTTTGAAAGTGACGCCTAGCGTCCCGCTTCATTTTCTGTCTGACTGCCAAGAAGAACTGATGTTCCTAAATGTGCCTCTAGTATCTGTGCTTTGAGGAGGCGGCCTTTTGTGTCTAGGACATTTTAAAAAGCTTGAGTAAGTTGAATATAGTTTACTAAGACCATGATATATGTCTCTATAAAGTTAACCATCTGCTGCAGGGAGGAAAGATTCAGCTATGAGACAGCACAGAACAAGACCGTTCTTGGTGTCCTAGTACTCACAGCCACTTAAACCAAACCTTTCCTTTCGCAAGCTGATAGCTTGGGCCCTACCTGACCCAATATTAATGTAAATGTTTTAATCTCGCAGGCTAAACGTTCTCTAACTAATTAGCAGAAATTCAGATCGAGGTATAGCCGGCAGATTTAACTGGGTCAAACTACAGCGAGGACACGCAGTGCCGTCAGAGGTTAATTTTAGCAGACACAACACAACACGGGGTCAACTCATGGCAATCAGTGGGTTATAATAATATATAGGTGAGAAAGAGATAGGATGTGTATCCACAAGTGCAGATGTGAATGTGGAGAGATGATGTCCTGTGTGTACTAGAGTCTATCTATCTCCACTGTGGAACTTGTCTCCTATCTCTTGTACTGACTGATGGACAGAGATACATGAAGATTGAACTGTCTCATTATCCTGAGAGCTGTCCTTTGAGTGACTGAGAAGGGTGGAAAGTAATAAATTGAGCTAGGTATGTGACTCCTGAGATGACTACTAATTCTAAGTTCCTTCTTGACACAGGATGATACCTCCATGGAAGTCAGGCAGACAATCAGCAGTCTAACCAACCACCATCCACTAAGGTTACCTTCAACCACAACTCCAACATGGCAGGAGCTTGTTTGGGCGCCAGTGGCTAAGAGACAGTTGTTGCAGGCCACCCATTTGTCATCAATCCAGGAGAACCTTCTTCAGGAGCTTGTTTGGGCTCCAGTGGCTAAGAGACAGTGTTGCAGGCCACCCATTTGTCATCCATCAAGGAGAACCTTCCTCATGAGCTTTGTCTAGCTCCAGTTTACGAACTCTGTCTGTGTTCACCAGGGCAACCAGTAAAAGGAGCAGTCCAACCGAATCAGCCTGTTCAGATCATCATGGACTGAGAAGTGCAGTGACACCTACCAAACTTGGATAAGTACTCTGGGATAAAATGCCTTATGCTCTATTTACAGCTCCACTCGGAGTCACGATGATGACAACAGGCTATCTCATAGACTGGCTCTGGCTGATTCAGCAGTAATACTTGGGCTTTAATTCCTGAACTCCCGTTGCCTGTGAACATCCTAGCTCAGTCTTAATGATATATGTGTGTTACATTTATACCATGCCTTTGGAAGTTTTCATTATTGACTTGGGTGTCCATCATTCACTGTTCAAACTGTCTAGAATTTATATATGTTTAACCATTAATCCTAATCTGTGTTAACATGGCTGTGGTATTACAATATCATAGCCTGGGGGCTATCTTCTTATAGTAATGGGGGCGTCCAGTCAAGTTGCGCCTAGGAATATTGTATATTCTGTAGTGCCATAGCTTGAGTTGCCCTACTCCTGAAATAGGTTGGGTGAATATTGGCCACGGGATACCCTCTACGAGCCGACAACTCAACATTACTCTATTTCAGAGTGCTGTTAGTTCTTAAGGAGAAATCCTTAAAACAGGCACGCGACACAAGCTGTATGTGACACATATTATCATAAGAAAATAACATGCTTATTGATCAAATTTAACTGCTGTTTGAATTTCTGGTGTTTGGAAGGGCCGAATGTAAGACGGGCCTGCGTGCCCAATTTGGGACCCTTTGAAAGAAAAGTTCGTTCTCTCTCTCTCTCTCTCTCTCTCTCTCTCTCTCTCCCGTTCTCTCTCTCTATCTCTCTCTCTGTTTCTCTCTCGCTTTCTCTCTCTCTCTCTGTCTCTCTCTTTCTCTCTCGCTCACTCGATTTAGCCCTTTCGCTTTCTCTCTCTCTCTCTCTCTCTGTATGTCTCTCTCTCGCTCTTTCTCTTATACACACGGGAGAAAGGGAGCAAGAGAAAGCGAGAGAGAGAGACACACATATACACACACACACACACACACACACAGAGAGAGAGAGAGAGAGAGAGAGAGAGAGAAGGAACACGAAGAAACAAGTTAAAAACGAAGAAACAAACAAGGTATACGCTTTTTTACCCATCTCATCATGAGTAATAACAATGAAAGTGAAGCAGTCTCCTCCACCCTACTCAGTGAGAAATGTTGTTGATAAGCAAAACAAATGTTGTACAAGCAGTACTAATAAGTCACAAGGCTGACTGAAAACGTTGACCGTTGTTGAATAACTGCCACCATAACTGCCTGCACTGTCTCCTGCCCCACCCTCTTTGCTGACAGCTTCCTGTCGTGGGCTTGCTGTCAGGATGTGAGCTGCGAATGTTACAAGTCTAGATCTGTGAGGCAGATTACAATTAATGATACCAGCGGTAACGTGGATGGTAGCTGCAAGTGGAAACGCTGTTTACCAAGAGAGCTGTTTGTTTAAGGAAATGTAGCCCTATTCAGATCTGCCGCTTGGGTGTGGAATTTTAACTATTTCAGTACTGAGCAACGCATTGTGCGTTTATTCGGTAGTCCAAAGACAGTACACATTCCGATTGGGGAGAGAGAGAGGGAAAAGGGGGGGGGGGGTAAGAATAGACCTACTGCCTCCCTAAAATTATATCGTAAAATTCGACTAATTCGGATTTTCTAGCCAAGTCGGCGCGCATCTACCTGAGAGGCAAGGAACCAAAAATCTGCGCACAAATATGTCAGTTCTGTAAAACGGATGTCCGCGCAAAACTTAACCGTTCTGGAACAAGACTAAATTTTCAGAAGTGGACGAACAACCATAACTTTCAGCGGGAGTTTACAGCTGGTGAACATAAAGAAGCAGGAGAAAAAGGAAAAAGTTGTTACATTAACTGTTCTGCCTCTAATGTGTCAGTTTTACTCCGTCTGCGTATCATAATCCTGACTACTTTAGGCTCAAACAAGAACTTCTCGCGGTAGAAATAGTTAGAGTAATCACACACTGGTAACGATATGGTTATGTCTTCTCACACTCTAGAACACGACGTATGAGTTGGGGTGGCAGTTCTCTTCCTCTGCGCCTTTCCTTCCAATACATTTTCCAGAAGGTTCTAGAAATCATCTGAGACTTATTTTTGCATAAGGTTTGCGCCATCGGAAAAACATGCTGCCATCTCTGAGGATTGCACCTGGGCCCGGAGCTGTCTTAACAGTAATAAGGCCCCTGGACAAACCAGTGTGCTGGGGCTCATACGACAACCGCTCACAGGAATTAAATTTTGATTCATGGCAATTCATTTATGGCAAGTGTCCAGCGAGACCATGCCTTCATACGGCACTGCCTGGACCACTGTTTCTTCCACAGGCAACCAAACTAAACATTTACCCATGCCGCTCAGATACATATATAAACCACCATCTTGTATCAGGTTGTTTGCAGAAGTTTACTTACATTGCAACCTCCTGAAAAGAATCTAAAACCCAGTTTTTTTACTTCATGTATGTCCGATTGCACTGTGATCTGGACATGGAATCAGGTGGAGAAAAGCATACCATCTGACCATGTACATAATGGGGAAAACTTTCTTAGCTATAATAGTCTTTTGTTTGTCACGTTTAATGGCATAGATTCCCTTGTGTTTGTAGTTATCTGTAGTTAGCTGTCCGAGTCAGTTGATCTTCTCTTTTAGTCTTAATAAGGATATATTTTCTCATGTCGGTCTTTCTCCAGTTCATGAAAGCTTGGGAATGACCGGTGTAATTTTTAAATCTTTCAGTCTCATTTAAAATTAACTTTTAGATTTTCAGGCGGCTGTCTTATGCATTATTACGTGTGTATGTTATTGGTTTCACAAATCAAGAAACTCTAGACAGTATGATAACCAAGAGAAGATGGAAATTGCTTGGCCACATTATTAAAATGAATCTTTATATGCCTGCCAAGACAACTCTCACTTGAATATCAGAGGGAAAGACAAAAAACAACACGGAGACGAACGATGGAGAGTGATCTGAATGCGGCCTCTCTGACATAGAAAACTGCACAGAAGATTGCACAGGACAGGAAAGCATGGAAGGTCCTCTCTAAGTCTGTGACCTGAATGCGGCCTCTCTGACATAGAAAACTGCACAGAAGATTGCACAGGACAGGAAAGCATGGAAGGTCCTCTCTAAGTCTGTGACCTGAATGCGGCCTCTCTGACATAGAAAACTGCACAGAAGATTGCACAGGACAGGAAAGCATGGAAGGTCCTAAGTCTGTGACCTGAATGCGGCCTCTCTGACATAGAAAACTGCACAGAAGATTGCACAGGACAGGAACGCGTGGAAGGTCCTCTCTAAGCCTCATCTGCAACTAGGCATAAAGAGAATTGATAATGATGATGATGGTGTTACTGGCTTTGCTGCGACTGAAATCTGTATACAATTTTCACAAGAGATGTGATATTGTCTCCTCCGTGTGTTCGCTGGTTTCTATGGGTTTGGTCGTATTGAAGACATGCTTGACACTTTAAGTCAGGTGGCACGAGAAGACGATATCTCAATAATATATTGTATTACAAGTTCACATACCATTTGTCCGATCCGTGTCCACTACGAACCAGCAAGTCCAGCATTATAATATGACATTGTTCAGACATCAATCTGAAGTATTCTCTCGTTCGCACTCAATACCTCTCAGTCCTCCTGCCTCACATTCAGAATACATGCCATGATTGCTCCGGTAGTTCTAAGCATGGTGGTTCAACTTCTTGAGCAATCGGAAACTGGTTGGATGCCACTTCAGCTCAGATCGTCGTCAGGCTGCCATTTTGCTGTCTTCTCTCAGAACAGAACTCTCACGTGTCCAAATACAATTATATTCAAGCTGAATCTCAGATACACTCATTCGCTCCGGCTGGCAAACACATACTGTCTGATTAGAACTTTGTCTAATCTTATAACCTTGTGCTGGGTTCAATGTGGCTTCACGTGTTCGTCTACCATACTCGAGTACCTCGTGTTTCTACTAGTATTTGCATTTTCCCGTTTTTTTTGTAGTATCTCGAGGTTTCCTGCTCACATTATTCCCCATGGAATCACCGTGTGAAACAACGAACATCACAAGAGACAGTGACGGAAATTACGCGTGGTTTCAATTGGCACAAGAATGGAACAACTACTG
>CAJHNH020007778.1:958380-1105880 GCA_905116865.2 Candidula unifasciata | reverse complement strand
TCTTTTTGGCGCCCGCACCCCTTAATCATTTTTTCTTCACATTTCAATGCCTGTTTGGTGATTCTCTGCTGCTTCTTGTCAGGATGTGTCCAGTATAGCGCAATCGTCTCTGTCTTTTACTTGTGATTGCCCAGACATTTATTTCTTCAATCTTTTTATTTTCAATTCATCGCAATTTGTTTTTATCATTTTCCTCAGACATTTGTTTTCAAATACATTTATCTGATGTGTGTCATAATTTCTTTCTTTGTGTTTCTTTTACTACCTGGATTACTATTTAAACAAGTAAATTGATCTGTTACTTTACCTACTTTTGTCTCTAGTGTTACATCGGCATGATTTGTCATTGATGCTTTAATATAGTTGTCTTTTCATAACTAATTTGTAGTGCAACATTACGGTGTCTGTTACAAAATCAGTGTGCGGAGTCACAGAATGACAACTTCCGCTGGGGCAGGGGAGGAAAGGGAGGTATCTCAGAGATATTTTTGGAGCAGCTTGTTGCTGTTGCAAATTGCAACCCGGAAACTGAAGGCCAAGGAGGCCTGGCCCTGGTCAAAGAGTCTAGCTGAACTAGGTATCGAAGTATAGGAACATTTATAAATGTGCCTGATTCATGATACATATGCTTTGTTTTCCTAGTCCCGTGTTTTATTGTCAGTGAAAGCTACAACCTTGCCCCTAAAGGCTACGAAGATTTTCCACAGGAGGACATTGCTGAGAACCAACCCCAGCATTGTTTATAGTAATAGTATACTATACTTTATCGGCTGTTTTATTTCACTAGGCAGTTGTACGTTCAGTAGTTTGATATTGATACTAAACGGTCGGCTGTCGATGCCATTGACTAAATCAAAATCAACACAAGCTGAGTGCTGCCGAATCGCTTACAGTAGCTAAAATCGAACCGGGTCTCTTGGAATTAGAAGCGCATTCGCAACGTCTAAAGCCACAGCAGACGCTGACTAAAGCGATCATAACAGTTCCAGTATCAACAGTCCTCCTTTCTCCCTGAGTCATTCATAACTCAATTCTTTCATGGGCCAGAATTACTACTATTACTATAACTAAATATAGTTTCAGTATATACTAGTACTATAAAGACAGTAAAGTACTAGTAGCTGTGCTATAAATGTCTTAGAAAAGCTACTAATAGTAGTGTATATGTGTAAAAGTAAAGGACCCTTTTCCACACCTTTAGGCATGTAGGGCTAGACCTATATTTTATAGACCAGTCAGCACTTGGTGGGTGATGTGGTCAGCATCACGCCGACTGCCTTTACTTCATAGAAATGCACCTGGTACCCATCCAAGTATGTCTGTATGTATAGTCCAGTTTTATTTAATTACTTTTTTACTTATGTGGCCACCACAACTGGGATTTAGGCCTTGGAAATCCAGTACAGTATTTCTTCTTCTTTATTCCTGTTCTGTCTTTCAGCGTCAGGTTTTGTAAAGTCATTGTTTGCGAGCCTTGGTATGTGTTATGTAGATGCTGGTATTGACGGCCTCAGATATGCCATGTATCTATGACTTGCATGGTCGACCTCTAAGTCTGCTTTCATAATGTCTAAGCATCAGAGCTCTCTGTTTTGAACTATCTAGTGGTTGTCTCCTGTAGTTGTGTAGTACTAGTTTCGGCCCTACTTCTTTCCTGTTAATGTTGTATATGATTCTGTCGCTTCTAGTTATACATACAATTCATTTTAGAGATTTCATTTTTATTGGTTCTGTATTTTTTTTTTCAGTGTCTACCTTTGATACTGGTAGCACAATGTTGGTATTAAAAAAAAATACTGTATTGAATAGTGCTAATTTTTTGTCAGTTGTTACATATTTGTTCTGCAAAGTTCAACGCTACCATAAAAACACTGTATACCCTGGGGCGACTTGGCAACCCATTGGCTCGCCCATAGATAGCTTCATCGCTAGTCGGGACAGTATTTGGTCTGTCTGCTTTGATCGCATCAGCATGCAAGTCTTTTTCAGAGCAATGCTAAGCCATTTATATGCCTTATGTAACCTAGTCACAATTATACCCTAAAGCTCCCCTTTCAGGGATGCTGGTTGAACCTAAAAAATTTTTATTTTTTTATTTTTCCAGCAGAGCACCTACTACCTACCTAATATTTTTGTCCTTAGAGCAACTATTTGTTATTCTTATGAAATTGAAAAATACAGTTTTGACAAAAGAAACGAAAGTAATAATCCAGATAGAATGGGTTGACAAACAAAAGAATAGGCTACACTGAGTAAAGAAATGTATGCCGTTAAAGAGTAACCTACAATGAGTTTCCTCGTACTGAAAGTGATAAGTAGAGATTTAACATTTTAGTGTCAAAAACTGCCATAGAGAATTATACAGTTAGATGACTAGTAGTTTGTTGGTGTCAAATCCTTATACAAAAGACAAGAGGATATCTTTTTAAACAGCACTAGGGAATGTGTGCAAAAAAATAATGACAGTTAGTCTCAAATTTATATTGTAATATTGCTATAGTTCTACAGTCTGTAAAGTTTATGTTATGGCAAACTCTATAATAACAGGAAAACAAAATTAATTTTTGTATTACTTTCATCTGACATTGCAGAAGATATTGAAATGATCATTAAAGCAGGCAAGGTCTAACATTAGTAGGTAGAAAATGTTCTGATACTGACTTTGATCACTAACTGTTGGTATACCAAAATTCACTTCAATTGGTAAGTAGAGTAAGTAAAGAACCCTTTTTCATGCCTTCGGGCATTTAGGGCTAGACCTGTATTTTATAGACCAATCAGCACTCAGTAGGTGATCTGATCAGCATCATGCCGGCCGTCTTTACTTCCCAGGACTTTACTTAGTAGGTAATTTTTAGTTTAAAATGTCAAGCTTCATCAGGACCTGAACCTATGACTTTCAGATCCTCAGGTGAGCATCTAGTCACTACATCATGACGGTTTTATAGCTTGATTTTTAAAAAAAATTTTTAACCTGGAGGCAATTTAAAGTTCTTCAAAAGAATACAGGGATCCATGGCAGTGCAATGATTAATATGTTTGTCAGTGGTCAGGAGTTCAAATTTGTATGGAGGCAGATTTAAACAAATGTCCCAGGTAAACATTGTATTCAGAAAATATCCTGGAAAGTAAATAAAGCAAAGGATCCTTTTCATGCCAGTGGTGTATGGGGACATTTGATACTAGATTCATATTTTTAAAGACCAATCAGCACTTGATAAGTACTGTGGTCAGCATCACAAAATTCACTTTTACTTCCCAGGACTTTACCTAGTATATGTTTTAGGCTGGGTCGACATGGGAGTCAAAGTCATTTATTTTAAAATTTAGCTTGCTGTGAATTTGAACATAAGACCTTTGGGTAGGCAAGCAAGCATTTAACCCCTACTCCACCACAGTACCCTGAAATTAAGGTACTAATTTGAACCTGGATTTACTTGGGAGCCTAGGTCAATTTTAAAAATCTATGTCTCAGAGCAGTCAAGCTTGCTAGCTGCTATTTCCTTACTCACTGTATTTGTGTACTCCATACAATTGTAAGTAGCAGCAGTCATGTCATACATAAAATTATACCATAAAATTAACAGCTAAAAAGTACATCACCTATATGTTTTCATTTCAGACATCTGACCACATAGTTGAGAATGGATGGAGATAAAATTAAAAATGAAGATCAAGCTAAAAACAAACAATGCTCAAATCAAAAAGCAAGCAATCAACAGCCAGGTTTTCAGTCAGTTGCAAGTCAAAGTCAAGTCATAGGTGCCTGTGGAATTGCTGGCTGTTCAGACATTTCGCTGCCAGGATCTTCATCAAATGATTGCAGTCAGCTAGCAGTGCCCCCTTGCGGTGAGCAAGTAACCCCACAGCAGACTGTACAACTGCCTCGCAGTCACAGGCACTCTGTAAATGGTGTTGGCACAGCTAATGGAGCAATATCGATAAGCTCGCCAGTCAATGCTGTTGTTAAAGCTTCCAGCACAGGAACATTGTCTGGTTCGCCATCCCAGTTTTATGTTCATAGCATTAAGCAAGAATCGATGACATCTCCTTCAGCCTCCGATTTCTTTGTGAATTTTCCCACTTTGGTGTGTAGCAACTGTAAGGGTCCTGGCCTGGGAAATAGTGGACTGCACACAAGTACATGCAGTGCCAATTTGTTTAAGAGTGAAGATAGTGGATGTGACTCGGAGTTCGTTAAAAGTGGACAGGCCTTCTTTCAGTCTTCCTCTCTCTTGGGATCATCTCCACAAAATCAAGGACAGGCTGTGTACAACTGGCAAGCCACCAAAACAAGTGTAAAAGAGCGCCTGGCATTTTTGTACGCCACAGGCACAATGACTGATATTCAGTTTAAGGTAAAAATCTCAGAAAGTTATTTATTGATGCAGAAAATGTATTGTTGTAATTGTAAATTAGGTGTATCTATATCTGTGTCATCTTCATATTGTTTTTTACACATAAAGCATTCACAGATGATCTCCGCAGCTACTGATCTGATTCTTTTCTGCCCTTTTGTCAGTTTATACCTCTTTATCTCTCTTTCTACTGTCCTTTTCTAGATTTCCTTAGGTTGTCCACATATTTTTTTCTGTCTGTCATTTTCTAGAAAGCTTCCCTCTCCAACTTTTCATAAGTTAAGTTTTTTTTTTGCAAACATGCCCAACCGTCTACACGTTTTTCCCTTGATCATAATTGCCAGTGATACAAATTTTGTTTTCTGCCACAGCTGTTCTGTTGTGATCTTTTTGGGTTCAAAATATTAACATGATTCTCCTTAGTCATTTATTTTAAAATGTATTTAGTTTACATGTAATACCCATTGTCATTTTCCAACACTTACTGTTTTGTAGTATCTTTCTACACTTTAGACTCTGTGTTAAGGCAAGCCATGTAATTTCAGGAAAACAAAAATATTATTTCATTGCATTTGCAGCTATGAAAATAATCAGTTTGGCAGTAACAATTTTATTAAAATGCTTGCATTTCTTACAGTTTATCTTGAAATGCTGGTTTTTTAAGTTTTGTTTCCTCCTCTTATTGTGCTCAGAGCTCCAAATTATGTCTCTGATGAAAGCAGTATTCATTATTATTTAATTTCCTAAGCTGCTGTCATTTCCTTACTTCTTGAGTCACTGTATTTTTTTTTTTTTTTAACATCTTCCTCTAATCTCCAAAGCAGTAATTCTGTCATACCATTCTTTCTTTCTGTTTTATACAAAAAAGAGCTAGATAATGAATGTTTATAATTCAGAAGTTTTTGTTCTAATTGTTCTTTTCACCAAGGAACCCATCCTAATTTTTTTAATCCGTCTAAATAGGGATTCAAAACGGGATTGACAGGCGGTTATATAAGTCATTTAGGTTTAAACAACGGATTAGCATGGCACAAGGATAGTAACCCATAAGTGCTGTGTTCTACTTCGAACTCAAGCCTGAGTCCGAAGAATCTCAGTGCAGTGCACGAACTTCGTAGCACCGGCGAGGATCCTAAAAATACTTTGAGTAGATTTGTAGCTTAAAATTGTGCCTATGCTGTGCTGTTAGGCTACTCTTTTCGATGTCCAACTGCCAAAGGATTTTTTTTTGCATGTGCAACAATACACACGGGCATCCGATCTTACTACCCAGACCAGGAGAAATTACTAGAAGTCCACGTGAAAAAAATCCCAGCCTTCACCAAGGCCTGAACCCGGGACCTCCAGCATTCGAGGTGGATGCCATGCTTTGAGACCATGTGGTCACTTTGCTGCCATAGCTCATATTTGTCCTAGTGCTATGCAACCTCCACTTGAAAGCACTTCCTAGCTTCTTGGACAATTTTAAGTAGGTGATTAATAATTTTAACGTATATTAGTTTTGTAGAAAGTCACAGAAAAGAACAGTTTTCAAGACATTTCATAATAATTTCCGAATAGGTTGGCAATACTTTCAAAGAAAATATATTTTGTAACTTTTTTTTTTTTTTTTTTCAAAAAAGGTTGGGAAACAACCAAGTCAACAAATCATTTCGGCACACAAGTTCATTTTGTCTGTTGGCAGTGCAGTTTTTGATGCTCTTTTCAATGGACACCTCGCAACTTCTGACACTATTATTGACATCCCAGATGTTGAACCAGCAGCTTTTGGAGCTCTGCTGCGGTTTCTGTACACGGACGAGGTTCAGATTGGCCCAGAGACTGTGATGACCACCCTCTATACTGCCAAAAAGTATGCGGTTCCTGCTTTGGAACGTGCTTGTGTCGATTTTCTCAAGCGTAATTTAAGTCCAGATAATGCATTTATGCTCTTAACTCAAGCTCGTTTGTTCGATGAGCCTCAGCTTGCAGCTTTGTGCTTAGAGACAATTGACAAGAACACGTCAGAAGCTTTGGCAGCTGATGGATTCACAGATATAGATCTGGATACATTGTGTGCTGTCTTGGAGAGGGATACTTTAGGCATTAGAGAGTGTAAGCTGTTTTCTGCTGTGTGTAGGTGGGCGGAAGCTGAATGTTTGAGGCAGAACAATATGCCTCCTACCAGTGAAAACCAGGTAAAGTTGTTGTCTTCTTCTTTTGTGTCTTCTTTTTCTTTTATTCCACTGCCTTTGCTGTAAAGCATTACAGAAAGGGGTTAGATATAGTTGCTAGTCTTCTGCTAGTTGCGTAGCTTGGACAGATGTCATATTCTATATTTCTTGTACATCTCATCTGACATGTTGTAATTTTGTATTTAAGTTTTTCTTCTGTGTTCTCCTCAAAATGATAGTTGACACATTATTGTGTGGTTTATATCTAGTCTGCAGTATCTGCACTCTTCGGCCCAACGCATCCAGTTTCGGCACAACCCTATATAGTTTTTTACAACATGCTTATTTTGGAGCGGGGGGTCTTTTCTCTCCTTCCCTCCTCCCACCAGTTTATTTAAAAGTAAAGGACCGTTTGTCTGCAGTTTTTAGTGGAGGAAGACATATAGAAAAGTTAGATATTGGGAATCTGCAGCGTTCTAAAGACTTTGAGACAGAGGATCAGTGACAATGAACTGCCTGTTGAAAATGGTATTAAATGTGGACAAGTGTGCAGAAACTGGTTACGTTGCAAAGAAAGAAGATATACGAATCCCCTTCTACTAGGTACTTTGAGCATGTAGATACTAAGATGGCTGCTGCATCAGAATATCTAGCACAAACGGGCAGGTTTGATGTTGGCATGGACAAGTAAGTTGGCACGGAAAAGTAATAAAGCACTTTTTTCAAGCCTATGATTTTAGCCATATATTTTTATAGATCAACCAGCTCTTGTGGGTGATGTGGTCTGAGTCATAGTACGGTAAAGATATCAGCGTCATAAGTTAGTTGTGCATTCTTTACAGGACGTTGCACAACCAGCCCCAGCATTTTTTGGCTGTTGTGGTTTTTCTAGGCAGATGTTAACGTTCAGTAGTTTGCCATTGCTTATTGAATGGTCAGCTCTCGGTACCACTGTCGAAACCAATGCAAGACAAACCGTCTGCACCTGGAATCGAACCCGGCATTACAAAGTGCGTTTGCAACGCCTAAGCCACAGTAATATAAAATTATCAACATTACAGTAGTAATGAAATTAGTTTCAAAGCATAAGGCACAAACAGCTACACCACAGCCATCCTCCCCCCCCCCCCCCCAACCCCTTTAAAAAAAAACTAATTTAACTCTTTCTGTTCCAAGAACACACTGTGCATGTTCAGCTGTTACTCTAAAGTCTTAATATGGATGTAATATGTTAATATATGGTTTGAATTCTGAGCATACTTCAGAACCCCTGCCAGATATTGTAACATGTAGCAATGCTAATGTATGGTTTAATAATTTTATAAGAAAGCACCACTGGAACTATATTAGTGATGCACTCAGAATGGATAAGACAAGACTCCCCCATCAAGCCCTCATATAGACACTGGAGGAGAAAATAAAATGGGGAAGACCAAGAGAGACCTTGCATAGAACCATCATCAGAGAATGCTCAAGTATTGAGCCTAATGAACATCCAAGACCAAAAACAGGTGACAGCGAACCTCCAGACATGAAGAGCTATGATCTAGCCCTAGGCTCAAGGGGAAAGATTAAGACTTCAAAAGCTGCCTTTTTGGATGTTACAGACTGCACTTTCATTGTGTGTATGAACGGCAAATCTGTTGATACTGAAAGAGTTGATATTGAATGTAACAGAAAGGTTTTTTATCTACTCCTTAGCGCCGTGTGTTATCACAAGCACTTCGCCTGATCAGGTTTCC
Organism: Candidula unifasciata; assembly: GCA_905116865.2. NCBI lineage: Eukaryota > Metazoa > Mollusca > Gastropoda > Stylommatophora > Geomitridae > Candidula > Candidula unifasciata. The sequence goes on along the minus strand of CAJHNH020007778.1, from coordinate 1,097,627 downwards.
GTTGATGACAGTAGAAGAGTTTGCAATGGGGTCCGCACAAAGTGGGATCCTGGAAGACAGGGAGGTGGTGGAGCTGTTTCTCTACTTCACTGTGAACCCAAAGCCTGTCATCAGCTTCTCAGATGTGCCCAGATGTTGCCTGACTGGCAAGGAGCAGGTTGTGTCCAGGTTCTGTCAGATTGAGAGCAGGTGGGGCTACAGTGGAACCAGTGACAGAATTAGGTAAATTTTTTGTTTGTTTTTGTTTTGTTTCTGTTTGCCTCTAGAAGGGCGGTTGGCACGTTGTGTTGTAATTTAGGGTTAGGCTGTGATAAGTGTGCTTTTCTGTCAGATACATTTGATGTAAGCAAACCCTTAGTGCTAACTAAGAGGTGTCTGTAAGTTAGGTGTTGCAAATGTGGTTTTTATTTCTAAGATGCACGCTTCAATCCCAGCTGTGGGTGATTTGAAAGCAGACTGCCTTGCATTGTTTTTGACAATGTTATTGAGAGCTGACAGTTTAGAAAGCTGCAGCAAGCTACAGAATATAAAATTGTCTAGTTAAACCGTGAAGAGCCAAAAAATGCTGAGGTTGGCTCTGCAACGTGCTGTGAAGGATACGCATCTAACTTTTTAACTAATGGTTTGGCCCGGCTCTCTGGCATAGTTGGCTAAACCGGATTGCGCTGTGACCAGGTGACGAACTCCTTGTGGTCCGGGTTCACTCCCGGGAGTAGGCAGAAAAGCCACATTTCTCCCAGATTTACGGTATTTACAATGGAATCAAGGCCGAAAGGTTGCGATATCCATAATACCGAGCCTAAGGGTTAACAACTCATGGCTTCTGGGTACTAAAAACAAACGAAACAAAACTAATGGTTAGTAGGGATGTTCATTTTCCCGCCAAAAATGACATCCCTGTAACCCACATGGGAAGTGTTAGGTATCCTTCTTCAGTGTTGAGCTTTATTTTAAACTGTCCTCAGAATCACTTTTGTGATTTGCTTAATAATTGTTTTCTTTAGATGTAGGCAGTAATAATATAAGACAAGATTTTGGTTGTTTGAGATGCAAGCAGTAATAATGAATACATTTCTTCTTCTTCTTCAGCATTCCGAGCCCTGTATTGCTGCATATATCAATCACATCCACTCATCTCTCTAGTTGACCTTCCGTTTTCAGCTGCTGACACTAAGTGTTTGTAGGTCTATCTGGACATTATCTTACCATCATCTTCTTGGTCAACAGTACAGTTATATGGTTATTTTAAATGTGAGCAGTAAGTCATACATGATCTCATGGGGGGAAAGAGTCACCGCTAAGAAGAAGAAAAAAGCAAACTATTGAATGTATTAAATATCTAGGATCAGTTTTCATGCCAGAAGGAAGAATTGATAGAGAAATCAATATACATTGTACTCTAGCAAATCAGGTACTGGGAGAACTAACACTACTTTTAATCCATAGAAGGTACTTTTTTGTCTTTCAAGAACTATCTTTTGGCTAACATTGTGCTAACAGTGTCAAACATGATCCTTTTTATCCCCCAACACTTGGGTCAGGTAAATGGGAGAAGAGAAGAAGCAGAACAGTTCCTGGAAAACTGGCACACTCAGGCTCTGCTGGCCAGAAAGATCATTTTGCCTCTGCTGAGTATTGATAGGATGAGTCTTGGCAGATAATCAGACCAACCATTGTGGTTGTGGTTCCATGACCATTGTAATATTTTTTAATATTCAGTTGTAATCTTCCAAACATTTCTTCTTCTTCTTCTTTCGTTCGCATGAAATAAATTGTCTATATCTGCAAAGCTGTCTCTAGTATGAATTTCACTGTCTTTTGTAATTCACTAAGCGGCCCGTAAAGTTTGACTTCCACAAGTGTCTCTTTTGGCCAAAGGTTTTGCCTGAAAGCGTTGAATCTGGGACAGTCTTGAAGGTTGTGATCTGTTGTTTCAGGTGCCAGTCCACAAGTACACATGGCTGATTGGCCAATCTTAAATTTGTTGTACATGTGGGAGCGAAGTCGATTGTGCCCTGTTCTAAGGCGAAGGATAATGACTTGCTCTGGTCTGTCCATAATATGGTAATCATCTTGTGCCAGTTTCGGTGGCATTCTGATTGATTTGATCATTCTCTTCTTCTGTTGATAAGAGACTGGTATGTTAGGTTGTTCTTCAGTTGCACCTTCCTTAGCTAGTTTATCAGCTTTTTCGTTTCCGGGAACTCCACAGTGGGAAGGTATCCACTGCATTACTAATTTACAGCGGTTGCCTAGTTTGGATAATAGTGTCCGTATGCTTGGTAATTTTCCAGACTGGAGTGACTGAAGTACTGCTTTTGCATCTGTCAGGAATACCACTGGTTGTGAAAAATACCCTGTATTTAGTAGTTTCTCTGCCGCTATCTTGATGGCTTGAACTTCTGCATCATAGTTGTGACAGTGCTTTCCCGTTGGTAATTTGGCTGTATCCCTGGTATTATTAGGATACTCAATGTCCAAACATTTATAGGCTGAAAGAGTTCACTGCTCAGAATGTCTTAAGTGTGTTGTTTTTTGTGTGTTTAGCAGCATCATGCGCAGCGGTATGTTGACTTAGTCTATATGATTTTTTTTAAGTCATTTGGCAGTTTCCAGTTTGGTTGCACACATTTCAGTGTTATGTCATCATCATCAAGTGCCTTGCTGACTGGTGTGAGCAATCATAACTTTCCATAACCTGCATCCATGTTCGTCCACTTTGGTCTTCTTCCTTTGCTTAAATGTTGCATGCATATATGTTTTATAGATCTTGCTTGTCTGCAGACTGTTGGGATTTTTTGCATCACAGGCAGATGTCTGTGGCTTTGAAGGAAATGGAATCTTATCTATGTAGGCCAGAAGTGTAGATAGGTCTTGAGCAGTATGAACCCTGCAGCTGGTGCATCACCAAATTTAGTTCAGTACTTTAGCATCCCATATTGATGTATGATTTTCCTGCAATGAAAGTCTCAGAATGATTTTATACTGATTAGTTGACTCTGGTTTCTCCACAGATTCATGGTGAATAGGAGAATTTTTGTTGTGGGTTTTGGCCTCTATGGAAGCATACATGGTCCCACAGAATATGCTGTTAATATTCAGGTAAATAGTTTATTGTGGCTTTTTTGAGACAATCCAACATGTACAGGTTAGAGAATGCGTTTTACAGTTTTTCAGTCGTTGACATATCAGGGTTAGATTTTTGTTGCAGACGGTTTATTTAAAACAAACAAACAAGTTATTTTTCAGCTTTCAGACGGTGGTAGGAGAGTCGGAGGGTCACAGAAAGCAATGTTATTCAGATAAAACGGTAACAGATCCAGAGGTCGACCACGCAGAGACACTGAAAAGTACTACATATGAAGGGAAAGCGTACAGAAGGGCCCATTCAAGAGATATCTTCCTGACCTGACACCGCGAGGCATTCGAGGAGTAGAGAAAAGAAGAAGTCTCTGTGTGGGAAAGATTAGGGCGTCACAACATTACACTCAAAGACAGCAGAGTGGGTGCACTACAGCCAGTTTTCATTGTGGAGACAGCATTTTCAAAAACAGAAATGTATATGTAATGTAGATGTTCTGTATTTCTTTCTATTATAGGTAGTTGAATTCTTGTTTTTTTTTTTATAAAGTATTTTTTTTAACAGTTGTTTGCTCCAGGATTGCAGTCTGTAGGGCTAACATCTCAAGGATGAGAAGCAAACAGCTACAAATCCCAGAAACCCTGTTCAACATTATAGCCATATAGCAAAGTAATATTGTAGCACCACAAAACGGTTATGATGTAACCTGTAGTCCGGTTTCAGTGGATCTGTTGTGTGTGATTGTTGGGACTTTATTCAGCACACAGTAAAATTATAGTAGCCACTAAGAGGAAGTTACCTTAATTTAGATGATGTGAGGGGTGGTAAAAAAGTAATGCCTCTAAATTTTGAGTGTTTCATCACCAGGTGGCACCACTGTAACAATGTAAAAATGGCTTCCAAAATTGTTAAAACAATGTAATGTCATTAAATTCCTCAAGGTGAGACCCCAATTCACATCCACAAACGTTTTTAAAATGATTATGAAGATGTAACAATGGGTGTTAGCACTGTTCGATGCTGGGTACATCGTTGTGACGAAGCTGAAGTAGGTCAGTCCTCAATGGCAGACGCAAAGTGGACTGGCCATTTGTCTACTGCAGTTACTACACACAGCATTTATCGAGTTGCTGACATCATCCATGCTGACCATCAGGTAACACTGGATGAACTGTATTCCCTGTTGTCCGTTAGTCAAGGCAGTGTCCAAACCCGCATTGAAGCCCTGGTTGAATCAAAGGTTTGTGCACAGTGGATACCCAGAATGTTGACAGGTGGAAATAAAGAAACAGGAAAAACCATCCACCCCCTGCACTGTTATGAAACTAAAGGAGAAGCATTTTTTTTAATAAGTACTGACAGGTGAAGGGGTTTGGGTTTTATGTTTCTAAACCAGATTCTGACACAGACAGTGGAATGGTATTACTGAGTTAAAAAAAGGAAGTTCAAAAGTTCACCATCTCTAAGGAAAGTTATGGTCCTTATGTTTTGGGATGAGAAGGGTGTGATTATTCTCAACAAGGGAACACGGTGAATGCTGAATTTTACATTTAAAATTTGAAGAACCTTAGAAGTCATCTTCAGCAACTTTATCCATTAACCAATCAGAGAATTGTACTGCTGTTGCACGATAATGCCACGCAATGCACGGCTAAACACATCTTTGATCCAATTGCAGGATTTCCCTGGACATTATTACCACATCCCCTTTATAGTCCCGATCTTGCAGCTTCAGACTTCAGTTTGTTTGGACCTCTGAAAGAAAATCTTGATGGACATCCCTTTGAGAACTCCAAGACACTTAAACGCGTAGTACGCCAGTGGTTTAGGAAAAAAAAGGACCAACAAATTCAACGTGCGAGGATACATGCCTTTGTAAAAAAGATGGACAAAAACTATAACAAATAACGGGGACTACACTGAGAAATACATTTTGGAAGTTCAGACTTGGGGCTGCATTTTAGTGTGAATATTGTTTTCTTGCATCTTGAATACAGTTTAAAACTATTAGGCACTCCTTTTCATTTTTTGGGTACTGTCCCTCATAGCTGTCATTAGAGAGAAAAAACAGCCCAGTAGTAGATACTGACATTGGTGTGAGAAGTGTTAGGCCTTTACATATTCTAGGTCCCCGCGTGTGATCCGGGGCCCTTATATAGGGAAAACAGAGACCAGATCACAAATGATAAGATTCGCAAGATAAATATCCAGCATATTGGAAACTATGAGCCTCTTTTAACTACAGAGAAAAGGTAGAAAATGCAATGATATGGTTATGTAATAAGATCTAATGGCCTATCAGAAACAATACTTCAGAGCTAAGTAGAGGAGAGGAGGCAGACCAAGAAAGACCTGATTACAGAACTTGACTGACTGGACAGATCAGGCATGCAACCATGAAACCCATCGCATCTGCAACTGTCAGAGGTGAATGCAGCTGATCAGACAGTCAGCAGCTGGTGACCCAGGGACACACAGTGTTACGGGATGATGATGATGTCGACCTCAGAGAAGAAAAATCCTGCCACTTCTCTTGTTCCAGTGGCACAGCAGATGAAATAAGAACATTATTGTCATAAAGCTTTTTGCTCTGTGAATGCTAAACACAGTTCACCCCAGTGACCTAGGAAAAAAAAATATTAAAAAAAAAACATTAGAATTTTTGGTTAAAAAAAATTTAAAAAAAAAACAAACTATTTACAGTTTATAAAAAAATTCTTAATGGTTCAATTTTTGAACACAAACAAACAAAAATTATGCACTTATATGATGGAATGATCAGTACAAATGAATGCAGCCGGAGAATCAGCTGAGTTGCACCTTTCTGAGGTTAAATAAATTTAATACTGTGACTTTTTGTTTTGTTTTTAAAGCTAGTTTATCATACAGAAACACCCACAAATGCTATTTTTAATAACTATAGCCATTGGTGGAACTATTTATAACCTCTGTGAAGTGCAAACCAAATCAGTGCTGTTGGATAGCATTCTGGTAAACAAGTCCCTATAGCTGTGCCAGTTAAGTGGCTTTTGTGGAGGCATGGCACATACGGAAAGTGCCGGTTTTGGCGCCTCTCAGGAATTTTCTTTTTTGCAGGAAAGCTTATGGGTTCATGACCCATTTTTGTTTTAGCATTCCCATGGTGACTGGGTTAATATAATTAAAAGAGCATGCTATGACATTTGAAAAAAATCCTCAAAAGTGGCCGTATTTTTTTTCTCTGAGGTTAAAAAAAAATTTTAATACATAGAGGGAGTAGTAACAAACTGAATGAAGCATTTAATGCAACACATTCCTAGAGGGCCTAAAATTATGTGTGTCGGGTGGCTGGTGTTGTAACCCAGTGACCTTTATCACTAAGGCTACAGGAAAATTTGATGTCAGCATGGCTTTAAAAAGGCCATTTGATTGATAAGAAAACTAGCTAAATATTATTTTTAGTAAATATATTCATATCTTGACCCCCTAAATGATGCACAGGTGCACACACAACCAGTGGCATTAACTATGTGTCTTATGAAGAGATCATTGTAGAAATGTAAGTTAAACAACATTTATGGGGACTTGGACCCTGCTGGATCTGCAGCTTCCTGGGGCAAAAGTTTTAAACATTCAGCTAGTCTTAAATTAATGTTTGTTTGCTTGCTAGATTGTTCACATGGATTCAACAAAAGTGCTGGGTTCGAATGACCCCACCTTTCAGTGTGACGGAACAACATCAACTTTCAGGGTCATGTTTAAGGAACCAGTGGAGATCTTGCCAAACACTAGCTACATTGCTTGTGCCACACTGAAGGTATTATATTGGTTGTGTATTGGGGGTTTGGGGGATTTTATGTTTATTATGTATCCAAGACTGTATATTGTGGTGGTTTTGTGTCCTTTTGTATTTTATCTTGGCTATGTCTCCAAGCGGTTTGCTCTGAAAGACTGAGTTTCTTTCAGGCAATTCATGATGAGAGCGACGTTCTGCAAAGGACCTGCTACATGATGATAATGATATCTCTATTGATACAAAATATATTCACAAGGGAGCTCCAATTCTTGCTGGGCTGCTGCTTTTCTGCCTATGGTATCCCATGTCATTTTACACTCCCCCATTTCCCTGTCCGCTTATTTTTATACTCTTTAAATTAGAGCACATTCCAGCATGATCATTAAGACTTAGATATTGTAAAAAAAATGTTTCTCCCTTTTTATTTTTATTTTAAATATTTTTTTCTATTTTCTTAAATTTTTAATTTTTAATTTCTTTTTTTATTATTGTTAATATTATTGTCATTATTATTAACTATGAAATGAGGTACAAATGGAAAATTGTGTGGAAGGGCAGAATGTTAGAGACGGGCCTGCGTGCCCAATTCTTAACCATTTGAAAATAAAGTTTGTTTGTTTGTTTGTCCTCTGTCCTCCAGGTTTCCTTAGATTGTGCATGACTCCTTTGTCCATCTGCTGTCCACCAGAGAGCTGTCCTTTCCAGAGGCAGGAGGCATTCTGCAAACATGTCCAGGTCATCTCTGTCATCTTCTTTTGATAACGTTGACCAGAGATGGGCATTTCTGTTTTCCTCGACAGTTCTTTTTTGTTTTGAGATTTTGAACAACCGATCAACATCATGGATCACGGGTAGTAACCCATAAGTGCTCCGTTCTTCTTCTAACTCAAGTCTGAGTTAGAAAAAGCTCAGCACAGTGTTGCACAGGCTCTGTAGCACCGGCGAGGATCCTGAAATACTTTGGGTAGATTTTTTAACTCCAAATGTTGTCCAGACAGCGCCGTTAGGCTACCTTTTTTGATTTCCAACTGCCAAGGGATTTTTTTACATGCGCAACAATGCAAACAGGCATAGGATCTCACTACCCAGAGACCAGGGGAAATTACTGGAAGTCTAAGTCGACGTGAAAAAATCCCAGCCCTTACTGGGATTGAACCAGGAACCTCTAGCACTTACTACCACGCCTCGAGACCACGCAGCCCCTTTCTTCACTTTTTACACCTTTATTATATACTTTTCCAGTAATTCTTTACTGTTCATCCAGCTGTTACGTTAGCCAATTCTATCCCAATTTTTACCTACGTCATTTCCTCCTGGGGAGTCACTGTGGTGTAGCGGCTAGACGCTTACCTGTGGATCTGAAGTTTGTCGATTCAGGTCCTGACAATGACCTTGGCTGCCAGGTCAAACCAGCCTTGAGGTGGAGTCCTGGGAAGTAAAGGTGGCCGGCGTGATGCTCACCAAAACACCCACCAAGTGCCGTTAGGTCTTTAAATATAGCCTAGCCCTATATGCCAAATGCACCTGTAGAAAAGTGTTCTTCACTTGTAAATTTTGTCCTACGGTGTTATCACTGAACCTGTTCAGATCCAGATATATCTTCTTCTTCTTCTTTGCATTCACTGGCTGTAAACTTCTGCTGGAAGTTCTGGTTGTTTGTTTACCTCTGAGCTTCAGTCTTGCTCCAGAACCTAAGTGTTGCATGCACATCCATTTAACAGATCTGACTTAATTGTATGCAGATTGTTGGTTCCTTGCCACTCAGGCAGATGCACTCCGACTTTAAAGGAAGCCATCAATTAGTTAACTGTTACAAAATGATTGTTGGGGAGGCAGTGGGTCTGTTCTTGTTTACCCCACAATAGGGCCCTGGAACCCACACACAAAATATATATAATATGTGCACTAAAGGACCAAGGTCAAAACCAAACTGCAACCATCAAGGAATGAGGCGAACTTTTTGCCTACTTTGCTATAAAGATTTTTTTTTTAAAGAAAAGCAGTATTATCACCTTTTCATTTGTTTCTATTGCAGGGTCCTGACTCATATTATGGATCCAAAGGCTTGCGGAAAGTGACTCATGAGTCAGTTTCAAGTGGGAAAGTGACTTTCCAATTTACCTATGCTGCTGGAAATAACAATGGCACATCCGTGGAAGATGGTCAGATACCTGAAATTATTTTCTACACTTAACCAGTGAAGTGGTGCATTTGTTGTTCAGTTGATAAGCATTATGCAGAATCGTTTGTAGCATTTAAATGTATTTATAAAATGTACACAACCAGAGGTGAAATAGGAAAAAACTGTGCCTCAGTTATAAGCTGTTGCGTTGTTGTTTTTTTACGGCTGTAGAATGCTAATAACTCCTGGACGTAAATTTGCCTAGAGAAACCGCACAACAGCCAAAGGCTGCTGGGGTTGGTTCTGCAACATCCTGTAAAGAATACGCAACTAACTTAGAATGTTAATATTTTAGCAAAGCTAGATCTCAGGGCTGCAAGCTGGTAACATTAGAAATGTTGCGATCCTGCATCTTTCTCATGGCAAGTTGTGGGTGTGAGTTATGTATGGACCTTTACTCATGTTATTGAAGAAAATAAATTAGAGCTTTTAAACTAAAATGCTACAGAATACCATTGACTAAGAGAAGAAAAACACTGACATCCTACGTCATCTGAGCATCAAGGAGAATTGGCTCATAAACAGCATCCTCTCTGGAAATCTGAGGTATTTTGGCCACGACCGGCTCCAGCTGACAGGCTGTGCTACTGATATCACCATGTCGGGCTAAGGATGCTTTAAAGCAGCGGTTCTCAAACAAGAAATAAACTATTTTCAGCAGTGGCGAGGGAAGACAACTTAAATTATAACTTTTAAGTATCATGCCTACTTTAATCATTTCACAATTGTTAGCCGACTTTTCTTGATTATTGCTGCGGCATCCCTGGCATACGCTCTTGGCACCCCAGGGTGCCTTGGCACCCAGTTTGAGAATCACTGCATTAATGCATCATTAACCTGACCCGATGATGTCAGCAGCACGGCCAGTCAGCTGGAGCTGGTCATTTTTTGGCCATGTTAAACACCATGGTTACCTTAAGAGACCGATGATGGAGGGTACAGTTTCTGGAAAGTGAGGTGAAGGTGGATACAAGACACTGAAGGTGCACTGGCTATGAATGCACATAGGGCTGGAGAATTGGCTAGAGAAAGACTTTCAGGCGTGATGAGAACGATGTTCTGTAAAAAATCTGCTGATTGACTGAAAAAAACATAAGAATAGTTAACATTTTAAAAAGGCTGAGGATGAACAGAGAACTTGTAGATGAAATACAAGCAAAATGTCAGAGACTGGCATCAGAATGAGAGAAAAAAATGCTGGAGAGTCATTGCAGCCAACCTGTGTTGTGGAGATGGTACATAATTGTAAAATGACTACAAAACAATCAGGAATCTTTGGTTGCTTACTTCAAAATAATTGGATGTCTGTGGTTCATTTAACATAGAAATGTAAAAGTATTTGACATTGTTTCCTTCAGGGCAAGCTCTGTAACTGCAAAGATAATTAAGTGACCAATTTAGCAGTTATTCCTTCAGTGCAATAAAATTTAACCTTTTAAATGCTTGACACTGAACTGATATAATAAATACGTAACAGATATGAGCTGCCTTGTTTAAATTGTTATCATCATCCTCATTATCATCCATGCACTGTGTTATCCATTATAAGCCTTAGCCTGCAGTAGCTGTTACCTCTTTCAGTACTGTTCAGCTTTTCACTCCATCTCGTTGGGTGCAAGATTTCATAGGGAATTCACCGGGACAGTCCTACTGGGGGTAAGGGGCAGTTAGGGTTAATCTTTGTGGCTGTTTATTTACTAGTAAACCTAAAACACAAACACTCCTATATTCTAGGTGTGTCATGTGTTGGTTCTTTTCAGCGTTGTTTATTGCATCATTCTTTCCAGTATGTGTTAATTTTTTCGTTCCTCTTCTTCACTCTGCCTTGTTTGGAAGTGCTGTTTTTTTACTTCTTGACTTAGCATTCTCTATGAATCTCCTTTATCTGTCAGTATTCCTGCACCTAACCCTAACCCTTGAACAGTTGTCCACAGAAAAGACAGCTGCACTCTTTCGTCTGAAGGAAAAGAAAGCTGCACGCTTTTGTCTAGGAGATAGCGTGTCAACCCAGTCGAACAAAGCTAAGACACTTTTTGGTATGTTTTATGTACACAGCGAACTAAGGCATGTCATAACACCTTAGACCAATGTTTCCAAAACTTTTCTTAGTCGCGGCACCTTTTTTTTTCAATTAAAACTTTTCCACAGCAACATAACCTAATAAAAAGTATGATTATTCGACTGCAAAAGATTTTTAAAATTTGAATATTTCGCAGCGCCCCTGTGATGAGGTCGCGGAGCACAGTTTGGGAATCATCCTAGACTGTAGGACTATCCCGGGGAATTCCCTATGAAATCTCGCACCCGACTAGATGGGGTAAAAAAAAAAAGCTGAATAGTTCCTCTATTTCAGCACCAGAGAGCTGCCAATGGTTGGCACCTTTCTGTTTCTCCAGACAACGGTGTTATACAGAGCTATGGCGAGGCCTGGGAATCATGATGATGAGCGTAACTAGCAAGATCCATCTGCCTTCAGAAAAGTCTTCCACAATTAGAGCATGGGATTTCAGGGTTGTTGTTGCCATCACATGCAATTAATGTGCTTCTTCTCAGATGCTCATCTCTGAACCTTTCTGCAATCATTTTGTCCTTTAATCGGATTCCCTTCCTGATTGTCCCCCTCCATTCAATTCGGTCCATAGCATTTTGTTCCCCTGAATTTACCTCAATACCTGTATCATTCATGTCCTGCTTGCACACATCTTTATACTGAGTAGAGGCTGGTCTCAACTTCTAACAATCTAAGACTGAGCATTGTTATGATACCTGCACTTTTCTTCCTCAGTGTTTGTGATTTTGTCTTGACACTTAATGCCAAGTATTCTTAGGCCTAATAGGTGAAAAGTTGTGAAAGGCTATTTAGTCATTTTTCCTGGTGCAAATAAGTTTACCAAGCCCATATATTTTAATACGTTTTTTCAATCCTCCATACATGGTTACACAGACAGCTGTGATAATTTAGTAGCTAAACACCCTCCTGTCAGCATAAAGACCCCTCATTGACAGATATGGTTCTTTATTAATATCCTTCCCCAGATGACGTCACAGGACAGTCCAACATTTTATAGGGTGGTAAGACTTGCTTTCTGATGCATTTAACAACCCCAAAACATCTAGAACTGGACCTAACCCCAACCCAGCTACATCCCATGAGAGAGTGCAGCCTAGGTCCCACGACTGCATGCAGCCTATCTACCACCCCCTGAAATATTAGACTGTCCCGTGACTTGTGGATTTTCTCTGTTTGGGGTAGGATATTAATAAAGCACCAGAGATACATATATTTTTTAAATTATTATTCAAAGCTGATATTGGCTTCCAGGTCAAAAATAGGTACCAGGTAATATCCTGGGAAGTGAAGTTGACCACAACACTTACTGAATGCTAATGTTTCTATAAAAATATGAGTCTAGCACCATATGCCCAATGCACTACTGGCATAAAAAGGGTCCAACACAACAACAACAACAACAAAAAGATCATCGGCAGCCAGGTCGTCCAGTGGCTGGCTGGTGGACGGTTTTGTCGTCTGTCAGGACAGTATTTGGGTCTGTCTCTCTTGATCACATCAACACTGTAAGAGTCCTTTTCAGGGCTACATGGTGGCGACCAATGCTAAGCCATTTTATATGGTGCATATAAACCTAGTCACAGTTATAACCAAAAGCTCCACCCTTGGGGGGATGCTGGTTGAACGTGACAATCTTTTCTTTTCGTAAAGCAAGTCAAGTAAAAAAAAAAAAAAACATGGCAACACATCTGGTAACTTGCTCTGTCCAAATTTTGGCTACATGAACCCATATTATTCCTGTTGGTACTATAAGTAGTAAATGACCCTTTTCAACGTCTTCAGGTGTATTGAACATAGCAGGGCTAGAACTATATTATATAGACCAAGGCTGGGTCGACCTGGCAGCCAAGATCATTTTGATTTAAAAGTTTGGCTGCATCAGGACCTGAACCTATATATAATCCTCCGATCTGCAGGCGAGCGCTTAGTTGCTACACCCTAGCAGCTCCTCGTACTATAACCAATTGTTGTCTAGTGTGTCTTTCTATCTTTCTACTTCTTTTTATGAGTGCCGATCAATACTTTTTTTTTAAATTATATATATATATATCAGTAAAGTATATACTGTCTGGGATATTGCTTGGAAGTAACAAGTCTGGAACTTAAGGAGTTTCAATTGATTTATATTCTGGGTAGCTTTAGTTTTGTTCAAGCGGTTTTCTTATTCTTCTCCTTCATTGCCCTTAAAAGGGCAGCTGACACATTGTAACACTGTGTTTTGGTTTATAAATAGGCTGCAATACATGTGCCTTTTGGCCTAACACATCAGATTTCAGCAAACATCTATAGTTTTTCTCCTCTGTAAAAAAGAATTCAACAGAGAAACAAGTCAATCAGGAAGTTTAAGATTTTCAGAAGTGACCTTTTGCCAAATATTTAGACCCTATTACCTTTCAGAAGCAGGCTCATCCAGGTTACGACTCCTGAATGTTTTCCTCCTGTTGTGTATTCGTTTCTTTGCTGATTAAAAAACTTGTTCACTGCTCCATAAATGGCTGTAGCTGGGTTTGCTCACCTAAGAACCATCTGCCCTCAGGAAGAAAAAATTTGTGTGTTTTATCCTCAGCAGCATTTCAACTCTGTCACCTTGACTGTGAGTGAGGCTGCTTCTCTCTACCTGCCAACAAGCCTCTGTGGTCATCTTGCCTTCAGTTTGCTATGATAATAGATGCCACTACTGCCACGTTGCTTCTTCGCACTCTGTTCATGGCTTTATCTGAGCATACTACCCATGGGAAGACTTCTTTCTACCTGGCAGTCTACCAAATCAAACAGTCATGCTAAAACTGTTCCCACCTCCAATATTTGACAGATATGATCAAAGCCAATAGTAACATGACTATCACATTTATTTAAACCATTCAGGATTACTGGTTTAATTCTTTCAGTCCCAGCTGGCAATGGGAGAAAACTAACCACTATGAAAAATCACAAGTAAAATACTTTCAAACAGCTAAAATCACAGAACAAGTGGTCATGGAAGTAACCCGATTTTTTTTTTTCATTAAATATAAATGAACACATTAAACAATGGCTGGAATCAAGAAGAAAAGCCAAATAATATGCCTGGACTAAAAAAAGAAGTTTAACAAACAAGATATGCTATAATACAATGCTATATCATGACAACTTTATGCCTTGTCGATAAGCATGTGCGGTCATGGCCAGCCATTTAACATAATTACTAGCATCTATGTCCCACCCATGCGATAAGTTATTTATCTCTTTGTCCCCTTGCCCTTTTCCCATCAAGTTTACCTGCTATCACGAAGTTTTTGCGGTTTTTATCTTCTCATAACATGCCCTAAAACATCTTAACTGTCTACACCCTAGCAGTCAACAACCACTGGGGCAAACTCATCAGGCTCTGACATAAAGTCCCATTTAAATTTGTCTGTCAGGTGCTTCTGAAAACTCAAGCCTTTTTTCCTTAACTTGGGATCCACATGATCTCCGAGCAAATTCTGAAACAGTTCATGCAGGGTGGCTGTTAGAAAGTTGCTGCTGGTTACAATATCAACAAAAAAATCTGATGGAATTTCACGAATCTGAAAATGCAGAATAGAAATAAAAGACGAATATGCTTCTGGATACTGTGTAATGGCATCACCGCTAGTACACAGCAAGTGCACCAGCTTTTTCCACTGTTCGAACGAGTCATAATTCTGGCCGATAAGGAAACAAACAAAAGCATACTGAATTTCACCCAAGAGAATGTTAATGTCTTTGCCAAACCTCTCATTTAGCAACAAATCTAAAGTATAGGACGAATCCAAGCTGTATTTGGAGATTTCCGCTGGTGTTGCTCCATCTGGGTATTTCTTCTTTGGGATGCTTGTGTACTTGATTTTAGTACCAGCCACAGTTTTCAGTTTGGGAAGCTTTGGTTTTTTAGCTTTGCTAGCTGAGTCGGTGTCCATGACCTCTTCTTCTAAAGCTGCAGCTCGTCGAGACTGTGTTGTGCTGGCTTCGGATTCAAACTGAGCCACTGAGTATATTATGCCACCATCAGGCTGAAGGAGACTTAGGACATCTTTGCTGATATGGTTTGTTAGTGACACCCACTGCTTGTATCTGAGGAGTACAGTAAATGGGCTTTTATGCTTGTTAGGTAAAAATGTACAGCTGTCAACAGTTTTAAAATTTTGCTTATCATCATTTGTACTGTGGAACCTCGCTTAATGAGCGTAATTCGTTCCAGAATCATACTCGTTAAGCGAAACACTCGTTATGCGAAACAATTTTTCTTATATAAATTAATGTAGAATATGATAATGCGTTCCTTGTCGAAAAAAATACTCACAAAATGCTAAGTTTATTCAAAGAAAATTATATACATATTGTTGAAGAGAGTGAATCATCTTTATCTTTTCTTCAAACGCGGAACGAGCCCACCTGGAATTCGATTGATGCAAAGCTAATTTTTTTTTTTTTTTACTAGAAAGATGTCCAGAGACATTTGTTTTTGCCGAGGCTTCAAAATTTGGCGAAAATGCGACACAGCATTATCATTAAATAAATTTGCAGCGCGCATAGCCACTTCCTTATTACGGTGATGCTTCTCAATGTAAGCATTTCTCTTATTTCGCCAGAAGATTGTTGCTTTTCTGTTACCTCCTCCTCCTCCTCTGACAAACTTTCTTCCAAAACCTCTTGCTATGAAACACAATGAAACTCCATAAGCTCTTCGGTGGACAGCTTTCGGCTGTGCTCTTCCACAAGCTCTTCGATATCACTGTTATCCACCTACAATCCCATGATAGTGGCCAAAGACACAATCTCGTTGACTACAGGTTCCACAGGTACTGTCTCGAGCCCTCAAAGTCACAAATCGACAACGCTCTCCGGCCAAAGCTTCTTCCAAGCAGAAGTTAGGGTTCTCTTAGTAACCCCTTCCCCCGCCTTGTCGGTCATCTTGAGGCAGGCAACGATGTGGAAGTGATTTTTCCAAAACTCTTCGAGAGTGAGGTTGGTCTCTTCAGTCACCTGAAAGCAATGCTTGAAGAAGAGTGGCCATATCGGATGTGTTGATAACATCACCCACCAAGTATGGGTAGAAGTAAGCAAAGTAAGTAAAGAAAACTTTGCCATGCCTTTCAGGCGAATTTGGTATATAGGGCTAGATCTATATTTTACAGACCAAATGGTACTTTGTGGGTGATGTGGTTAGCATCACGCCGGCTGCCTTTACTTCCCAGAACTGTACCTGGTACCCACTTAACGCTGGGTTGACCTGGTAGCCAAGGTCATTTTAATTTTTTTAAATCCGGCCTTCGTCAGGAACTAAACACATGACCTTCCAATCCGTAGGTGAGTCTCTAGCCGCTAGATCACAACTACTCCCTACCAATGGCAAGTGGTCTATAAGGATATGAGTCTAGTATCATATGCTACATGCGTCACTGATAGTTTTTTTTTTAAAGCAGCATTTACCATGGCTGAAGTACTTTCGTATTCAAGACGTAACAGTTTTGCGTGTGTTTCCTCAGGTGCAGATCTTTAGGAAGTAGTGCAGCAAGGCCTTGTATATGATATCACCACGTCTAGATTGAGAATAGAGGTGGAGGCAGTCTCTGCTGCTTTCCGCTAGCTTGAGAATCAGCTGTACACACATGCTGTGATTCAACTGACTCACAGACATTCAAACATCAACGTAATTATCTCTCGATATATACGATATCAGCAGTAGGATAAAAGTAAGAAAAATTTCTTCTGTGTTCATCTAATCCCAATGTAACTGCTATGCGGTTGAATGGGGCTTCCAGGATTTGTACATGTAAGATTCTCTTCCTTGAGGTGTTTATCAAGAAGACTGCAATCCTGGAAGGAAGAAACTACCCGCTCCCTACCCAAGGGCACTTGGCATGTTGTGTTGTGGTTTACATAACATCAGTTAATAGAAGTTTCTGGTAAAAAATAATTACTTGTCATAAGGGTAAGGTCCAAGAAATCTGTCCAACTCTTCTCTGTTGTTTTCAAATCTTTCAAGTTCTTCACCTGAAACTGGTTGATCAGAGACGGCTGAGGAGATAATAAAAAAACCAATTGTATTACAAACAAATCATTAAAATAAAGGGATATTTATTGCAGTTATCTTTTTCTTCTTCTTCTTAGTGTTACTGGCTGTTGTTCAACCACCTCTAGACTTTGGTCATGTTCCTGGGCTTGATTTTTTGCATGCATATCCGTTTTACATGTAAATAAGGCTTATTTGTATGCAGACTGTTGGTTCCTTATCTTTTAAGCAGACGCACTCTGACTTTAGAGGAAAGAAAACACTTTTTTTAAAAACCATGTTACAGGTAAAAGATAAGGCAAGGTGTAGACAGTGATACAAGGGGAAAGTACAACGGTAAGAGATATCGGGTTCGTCACTTAGGCGGAACTCTGTATTTTCTTCATAACTTAGACACCAATAAAGATATGTCTGCCTAATCATGTACCTGGGTAGGGTTGGTAGTTTTTCTCTTTCAGGATTGCAGTCAGTAAAATTAACACACCAAAGTCGAAATCCCCAAAACCCAGCTCAACTGCACCATCTTTTTTTTTTTAACCTCTGAGCAGCAGCAGATGCAGCATTAGCTGAAAACTGTAATTTTATGACATCAAATTTAACCAAATTACTACTACTGCTATCCAACATTGTTTTTTTTTTTTTTATGGGCCACAAAAAAAGTTTTTTGTTTTGGTTGCCCGTGAGTGTAAAAAGGCTGAGGAACACTGCTGTAAATGATAAGCAACCAACTTTATAGTACTGTATGTGAGCTGACCAACTCTTTTCCACAATGCTTTCAGATTTACGTGCACAGACACACACACTTTTCCTCAACTTACAATAGTGGCAGGGAGGTCTAGGTCTATTATATTAGTTCGATAACTGTTTACTGGCCCGAAGGCCATAGGTCTGAATCTGTTTTGGTGAGGATTGTTATGTGATCTCAGAAACTCATGCTGACCTAGCCTAAAATGGGCACAAAGAAATGTCCTAGGAGGTAAAGTCAGCTGATGTGATTCTGACCACATCACCTATGCAGTTTTCATTGATCTAAAAAAAAACATGGGGCTGGCACCAAATGTCCGATGGGCCCCTAGCAAGGAAAAGGTCTCTTACTTTACATGACAGTAACAGATATAGATTTTTGACTTGGGGGTATATGAGCGACGACTGAACCCTTTACCCAAGCATGAAACACTATCCTCTGATATGACAACTATACAGATTTGTATGTGTACACAATACAGATTTGTATGTGTACACAATCGCTTCATCTGTTTTAATGTGCATTTACAGTTTTGCAAATACCTTCCATTTTGACATCCCAACGTCTAACAACGATTTCTTTTGGAGTGAAATTGCAAAAAAATCCAGTTCGTGGTCCAAGCTGGTCATCTTTGTCCTTCGAACTGGAAAGACCAACATTATATAATAATGAATTTGATATATAATATTATATATATTATATATATATATATATATATATATATATTATATATATATATATATATATATATATTCTATATATATATATATATATATTATCCATAATATATATGAACATACAGAAAGGACACACAGATACACAATCTTTTACGAAAGATTAAATACTCTTTCTTCTTCATGTTCTCATTTACCGCTTTGGGTGTTGCTGGTTGTTCATGCACTTCTGAACTTGGGTTGTGTTCCAGTACTTGAGTTTTGTGAGCATATGCGTTTTGCAGACCTGGTTTATTTGTATGCAGACTGGTGGCTCCTTGCCTCTCGGGCAGGTGCACCCCAACTTTGGAGGAAACTCCTAATTTGTTGACTCTTATGACATGCTTGTTAGGGAGGCAGGGGATCTGTTCTTTTGTTTCCCCCATAATCGAGCCCCGGAACCCACAAGAGGAACCAAGGATTCAAACTTGGGTCTCCCAAATAAGAGCCCAGCATTCTTAACTGCTCAGTCAGCCACTCCTCTAACAATATGTAACTGATGTTAGAAATATCCAAATGGTAATTGGTCCCCAACTCTGGCTACACACAGTCACGACAGAGAAGCATGTGGGTTCAAAGAACTTCAAGAGCTACCCCACTGTTAGTACAGCCACTAGCAATATCTACTGAGCTGGACAAACCAAGGATGGTGAAAAGGGTAAGACAGACAAAGCCTGCTCCCTTTTTCATAGACTGGGAAGATTCATCAGCAAAGAGATGTTTTAACACCTTCAAGACACTGCATGTACAAGAACTAAGCCAGTGTTAGCCACTAGACAAATCTCCTGATTTGTGCAAGCCAAAGGTTAGTAACAGGAATAAGGGGGAAACAGACCTGGTCTTTCTGAGACTGGGAAGATTAATGGACAGTCATGTAATTAGTGAAAAACTATGTGGAAGTTGCAGAGATGTGGTTTAATAATGGGTTCATGAGAACATCATGTATAGATAACAATTATGTGGAAGCTGAGAGATGTGGTTTTATTACTGGGTTAATGTGAACAGCATGTACAGATAAATATTATGTGGAAGCCAAGAGATGTGGTTTTATGATTGCTTAATAAGAACACCCCGAACAAGTAAAAATTATGTGGAAGCTGAGTGATGTGGTTTTATACTGGGTTAATGAGAACAACATGCACAGGTAAAAATTATGTGGAAGCTGAGAGCTGTGGTTTTATACTTGCTGAATGAGAACACCATGAACAGGTAAAACTTAGATGACAGCCGCAGAGATGTGGTTTTACAGAATGTTAATGAGAACAGTATGTACAAATAAGAGTAATGAAGATGTCTTGAAAAAAATGAACTCAGAATTCATTATGTAAAATTAATATTTTACTCCCATCAGAAGAAAAAAATGTAAACCATTTGATCTCATCGTAAGAGGAAAACTGGAGTATATCTGACAGTGACAGTTGGAGTGGAAGACCATGGGAGAAAATGTTGAACAGTTGGGCATCATGGCATGGTGGATCATCTGTGTCAGCAATACATACAAAATATATGAGAGAAAAAGCTGCAGAAAGACATGACTACTGTAGAAAGACATGACTACCAGTGTCATACAGCATGGGCTTTTAAAAGATAAGAAAAGCAAATCTGGCAGATGGGCTACCTGAAGTGTTGGGTAAAAGGACTGGTTAATCTGATGTGTGTTTGACCTGATTAATGTTTTGAAGATTCTTAATATATGCCATATCTAGTGTCACATTTTAAAAAGTTATTACCTGAAACTGATAAAATGAATTCCTGGAGGTATCATCTTGACACCTTTAAAGTTAGGGCCAACAATCCAAGAATTGTAGTCAATGCCAAATTCAGCTCCTTCAGGGAAATCCATGATAATAAACATGGCACCCTGCTCAAAGAGAATTTGAGCTGTCTGAGGATCCATTGCTGGAGTTTGTGTTGCAAGTGTGTCACTGGCAGTGCTATCCATTTTGTTTCAACTGTCTGAGTTTCGCAATAATGCTGTGTCAATAATTCATTAACCTAAAAAAAAAAAAAAAAATTATTAATATTCATGGCTAAGAAAATTGATTATCAGTACAATGAATAAATGAATCAGATCCTTTTTTGTTTTAAATTATTTTTATTTGTTGCTTGTTAATATCCTCTTTAACAGTTAGTTACTAAACTACATTAAATGACGAAAAGACCAAAGTCAATCAGTCAATTAGTCATATTATTTCTGGGAAAGTTTCTAACAATCTAATCATTTCAGTATTTTCAGGTCTCAGTGACAAAAATAAAGTACTGAAAATTTTCAACTATTCGTCAGGTAATTGTTAAACACATAAATACAAAAACACAGACATGCATTAAATTATTACACTCTTTAGTGACCACTTCCAAGGCCAAACTTTGAATTAAACAGCTGATACCAAACTGGAAGAGTCTAAATTATTAACATTCATCATCAGGTGCCTTTTCCAACTGGTGTAGATGATCATGCCTCAGTACAATCTGCGATCTGCAACTGTGTGTATCAGTTCGTGTGTTGAAAACCCTCCATGCCATAACACAAGGTTGTCAAGTATCTTCTTGTGTTGTCTTCCTCTGTCTCTCTTTCCACAGACCTATCCAGTGGTCACAACTTGTTTCAGTTTTCTTCTTCTCATTACATGACCACAAAATGATGACTGTCTCTTTTACTTTCTGACGTTTGTGATCAGTTGTCTCCAAGCTCTTGCATCTTTCAAAACATCTGGGTTGCTGGCGATCCAAGGAATTCTAAGAAATTTTCTGTAAAACCCCATCTCTGAGACCTCAAGAACTTGTTTGGCTAGTTTATTAATTTTCCGGGATTCCCAGCCATACGTGATAGTAAACATCATTGTCATACTCCCGTCTTTAAGCTCTGAAATGTTCCCAAAAGGTTAATTCTTTAAGCTGCTGTTTGCTGCCAATACATGTTCTTTATTATTCATAGTTCTTTATCATCAATGTTTAATTTTTCCAGTATTTCGATTCATTCTTTGTGTTTTTTCTTTTGGTCAATATCTGCTTATGCCGCTAGGTGTCGCAGTTCATCAGAAGATCGGCAGACGAGCCAGAACTCGCTCAATCGTTTGATATGCCATGATGTTATGTAGTCTCAAGTTGTCAGTGAGTCCTTCAATCCATATTTTTCTCAGTCATACCTTGCCTCTAGGTGTTTCCATTTTGAGTTTGTACTCTCTTGCTGCTGGCATCGTTGGTTTCATTCTCATTAGATGGCCAAATCATTTTTCTTTGTCTCTCAATAAAACTGACGATGGGTGTTGTTCCAACAGTTTTTTTTTATGTCGTTTCTCACTCGATCTCTTATGGTTTTATTCACAGCTATTCTTAAACATCTTGTATCACAGGTGGTGAGTTGATTAATTCTGCATGTTTCACACAGTCAAATGCTTTCAAATAGTCAATGATGCATAAGTTAATATAATTTTTTTACTTTTTTACCTCTTTTTGACAGTCCTGAGGAAGAAATGGCAGTGTGTAGCTTTTCCTTCTATAAATCCACATTATTCTTCGCTTACTTCTGGTTTAATATTGTTTCTTTTTCTCGCTCTCCTCCGAACTTCTACCCAATATTATGGCAGCCAAACAAATATCCCAACAGGGCCTCAGTCGTGTGTAAAATAAGGACTTTCTGCAACGAACACATCATGGCAAAACTAGGATTACTTGACAATTTCAAGAGACGCAACACTGCAACACTGCAGACGATAGTAGCAGACGATAATAGTGACCGTTGACAATTTTGATCGTTTCTGCAGATGATACTAGCAGACCATACTAGCGACCATTGACAATATTGAGACAAGCAACATTACAGATGATAATATGGAGATGGCAGGGAGACCACGCGCTCCAACGCAGATTAGCGATAGTGTTCTTCTGATTAAACTCACCGCAGAGCCTATTCCCCGCGCTGCTACGTGTGGCGCGGATGGGGATCTAAATTAGATGCCTGGGACTCACAAGCAAATAAATTGGAAGAAGTTGCAGGAGATGCGGTAGCTGCTGCTCGTGAGTCCCAGAAATTTAGTTTAGCACCCCCCATCCGAGCCACGCGTTGCGGTGCAGGGGTTACTGTCGGCGGTGCGGCATAGTCACAGAAACAGGTCAACAATTAACATATCGCTGAGACCCTGTTAGAGCATTTGTACGTTATTCCGAGCTGATCTTAGTTTTGCCGCAATTTGTTCCTCAGCAGGAAGTCCGCATTTTGCATAGGACTGAGGCCCTGTTAGGGTATTTGTTTGGCCGCCATAATATGGGGTAGAAATTCGGAGAAGAGCCCTTTTTCTTCTCATAATTATTCTTAACTACATTTTTGTAGCAAGATGAAGACTCATAACGAATTAAAAGTAAAACTCAGTGTGTGATGGTCTTTACTATTTAAACTGCCTAGTTTCTTTGTCAGAAAAATCAATTTTAATAGGTCATTAGGAATGTACCCACTAATATTATAAATGTCATATTTTAACAATTATTGTTTTTTATTTTTTTATTTTTTATTTTCCATACAAAATTTTCCCAAATCTTCAATTCCTCCAATGCGATGTTTGTCTGAACCCGGTATCTGTTCCCCCCCCCCCCCCCTTTTATGTAAACGTAATACTAGTAATACTCTAGCCTAATCATATGCATCCGCATGATGATAGTACTACTAGTAGTACTACTACGATCCACAACTTCTGCAGCCAGAAGTTATAATAAGTATTGGTGGGCCTTCACTACTGTTGTGCAGATCAACTTCTGGTCTGTTTTCTTTCATCATACAAATCCCTTTATCGGTGAATCGGTCCTTATTAACATTACATTAATTGTATAATATAAAATAAAATACGTCGCTCACTCTGGTCTCCAGATTTCATTTTATCGGATCGTTTGTAAAGAGATCTCAGTCTCAGATCATCTGATCATCATGATCATTGTATCACCCCCAGGTAAAGTCACGTCGTAATAATTTTTTTTTAAATGAGAGAAATTGGTAAAATTACAACTTTTTGTTAGGCGACTAGTTTCTTTGGTTTTATAAATGTGCGTACTTCTGATAAATCGACAAATGTAAACAACGTCAAGCAAGCGAATACACAAACCTACAGGCCTAGTGTCGTTTTTATTTTTGCATCGCGCACAACTAGAGTGCCGGCCCCTGATATCATCAAAATCATCATCATCATCCTTTTCCCATTCCGTTGCCACCACCTCCTCGCCACCATCATCATCTAAGGCGCCGAAAACTTAGAGCCCATAGCCCGTGATCCCTCTACCCCAATTCTGCAAGGGGGTCCCTTTTAACCATGTTCATAAATGATCTTTAAGAGTATTTCTTTCTACATGTCATATAATTTCACACATATTTTGCATCAGCACATTTCTATTATTATGCGTTTAAACTAGTATCAGAACCCTTGAAACCCCCCCCCCACACACACACACACACACACACATTTTTACACACATTTTTTGCTCTGGACAATATTTTCTCTATGTCGCTCTACATGTGGCTTCTTAGCCGCAATGCCGTTTTTCCCCCTCCCCCTTTCCACGCAGGTTGTTCGTTTGAGAGGAGAGATCCAATCAGGAATATAATGAAGAAAGGTATGACTGCAGAAAGGATGAGAGCTGAGCTTCTGAGAAGAAACCAACTAAATACAAATGATGGCAATAATTGTCCTGAGATCTCATACTAAAACTGTGAAAGAATTCTCTTAACTGAGGCGGGTCTTGTTAATCACACTTGCCATTGCTATGGGCTGTGAATGTTATGCTTCAAAGAGTTTACCATTGTCATTATGAACGGACGCTCATACCATTGTTGACATTAAACCAGCGCGGTCTGCTGCCAAGTAACTTGCACTGCAGCTGAACCGAGCCAGGTATTTCACAATTATGAAATTACGCTTTCAACTTTTAAGCCACAGGCACTGACTTTGAATAAATGTTGAAAAATGTATGAGCGTCGTAGCTTTAAAAAAATAAGGGTAAGCTTCTTCTTCTTCTTCTTTTGTCGTTTAACTAATTTAATACCAGGTTGTAGTCCAGTGTCGTGGTTTTCTGTATTTTTCCTGAATTCTCCGTTGGCTCGGGTAAGGGATTTGTTCATCTTTTTGCAGGTTTCAGCTACACAATTTATCTATCTCGTTTTTTTGTTTTCCCCCGCCTTCCTCCCAGCTGTTCTACTGTAAAATATCTCCTATGCAGTTTGGCCTGGCTGCATTCTCAATGGATGGCCGAACCATTTCATTCTTATCTGTCAATACAATCCAGACATAGTGTTAACCCAACTTCATCTCTAATGATGGTATTCGCAATCATGTCCCTTTTTGTGTTGTTAGTGACCTTACGGAAACATCGCATTTCACATGTATAACAAGGACAGACTACTGAATATAACATTGCTTGTAAAACCACAGATCAGCCAATAAATCCTGGCGGTGGTAGTTCAGCTACAGACCCCACTTTGATTCTTCTTCTTCTTCTTCTTCTTCTTCTTCTTCTTCTTCTTCTTCTTCTTCTTCTTCTTCTTCTTCTTCTTCTTCTTCTTCTTCTTCTTCTTCTTCTTCTTCTTCTTCTTCTTCTTCTTCTTCTTCTTCTTCTTCTTC
Organism: Candidula unifasciata; assembly: GCA_905116865.2. Taxonomy (NCBI): domain Eukaryota; kingdom Metazoa; phylum Mollusca; class Gastropoda; order Stylommatophora; family Geomitridae; genus Candidula; species Candidula unifasciata. The sequence goes on along the minus strand of CAJHNH020007778.1, from coordinate 1,072,441 downwards.
TTCTTCTTCTTCTTCTTCTTCCTCTTCTTCTTCTTCTTCTTCTTCTCTTCTTCTTCTTCTTCTTCTTCTTCTTCTTCTTCTTCTTCTTCTTCTTCTTCTTCTTCTTCTTCTTCTTCTTCTTCTTCTCTTCTTCTCTTCTTCTTCTTCTTCTTCTTCTTCTTCTTCTTCTTCTTCTTCTTCTTCTTCTTCTTCTTCTTCTTCTTCTTCTTCTTCTTCTTCTTCTTCTTCTTCTTCTTCTTCTTCTTCTTCTTCTTCTTCTTCTTCTTCTTCTTCTTCTTCTTCTTCTTCTTCTTCTTCTTCTTCTTCTTCTTCTTCTTCTTCTTCTCTTCTTCTTCTTCTTCTTCTTCTTCTTCTTCTTCTTCTTCTTCTTCTTCTTCTTCTTCTTCTTCTTCTTCTTCTTCTTCTTCTTCTTCTTCTTCTCTTCTTCTTCTTCTTCTTCTTCTTCTTCTTCTTCTTCTTCTTCTTCTTCTTCTTCTTCTTCTTCTTCTTCTTTCTTCTTCTTCTTCTTCTTCTTCTTCTTCTTCTTCTTCTTCTTCTTCTTCTTCTTCTTCTTCTTCTTCTTCTTCTTCTTCTTCTTCTTCTTCTTCTTCTTCTTCTTCTTCTTCTTCTTCTTCTTCTTCTTCTTCTTCTTCTTCTTCTTCTTCTTCTTCTTCTTCTTCTTCTTCTTCTTCTTCTTCTTCTTCTTCTTCTTCTTCTTCTTCTTCTTCTTCTTCTTCTTCTTCTTCTTCTTCTTCTTCTTCTTCTTCTTCTTCTTCTTCTTCTTCTTCTTCTTCTTCTTCTTCTTCTTCTTCTTCTTCTTCTTCTTCTTCTTCTTCTTCTTCTTCTTCTTCTTCTTCTTCTTCTTCTTCTTCTTCTTCTTCTTCTTCTTCTTCTTCTTCTTCTTCTTCTTCTTCTTCTTCTTCTTCTTCTTCTTCTTCTTCTTCTTCTTCTTCTTCTTCTTCTTCTTCTTCTTCTTCTTCTTCTTCTTCTTCTTCTTCTTCTTCTTCTTCTTCTTCTTCTTCTTCTTCTTCTTCTTCTTTCTTCTTCTTCTTCTTCTTCTTCTTCCTTCTTCTTCTTCTTCTTCTTCTTCTTCTTCTTCTTCTTCTTCTTCTTCTTCTTCTTCTTCTTCTTCTTCTTCTTCTTCTTCTTCTTTCTTCTTCTTCTTCTTCTTCTTCTTCTTCTTCTTCTTCTTCTTCTTCTTCTTCTTCTTCTTCTTCTTCTTCTTCTTCTTCTTCTTCTTCTTCTTCTTCTTCTTCTTCTTCTTCTTCTTCTTCTTCTTCTTCTTCTTCTTCTTCTTCTTCTTCTTCTTCTTCTTCTTCTTCTTCTTCTTTCTTCTTCTTCTTCTTCTTCTTCTTCTTCTTCTTCTTCTTCTTCTTCTTCTTCTTCTTCTTCTTCTTCTTCTTCTTCTTCTTCTTCTTCTTCTTCTTCTTCTTCTTCTTCTTTCTTCTTCTTCTTCTTCTTCTTCTTCTTCTTCTTCTTCTTCTTCTTCTTCTTCTTCTTCTTCTTCTTCTTCTTCTTCTTCTTCTTTTCTTCTTCTTCTTCTTCTTCTTCTTCTTCTTCTTCTTCTTCTTCTTCTTCTTCTTCTTCTTCTTCTTCTTCTTCTTCTTCTTCTTCTTCTTCTTCTTCTTCTTCTTCTTCTTCTTCTTCTTCTTCTTCTTCTTCTTCTTCTTCTTCTTCTTCTTCTTCTTCTTCTTCTTCTTCTTCTTCTTCTTCTTCTTCTTCTTCTTCTTCTTCTTCTTCTTCTTCTTCTTCTTCTTCTTCTTCTTCTTCTTCTTCTTCTTCTTCTTCTTCTTCTTCTTCTTCTTCTTCTTCTTCTTCTTCTTCTTCTTCTTCTTCTTCTTCTTCTTCTTCTTCTTCTTCTTTCTTCTTCTTCTTCTTCTTCTTCTTCTTCTTCTTCTTCTTCTTCTTCTTCTTCTTCTTCTTCTTCTTCTTCTTCTTCTTCTTCTTCTTCTTCTTCTTCTTCTTCTTCTTCTTCTTCTTCTTCTTCTTCTTCTTCTTCTTCTTCTTCTTCTTCTTCTTCTTCTTCTTCTTCTTCTTCTTCTTCTTCTTCTTCTTCTTCTTCTTCTTCTTCTTCTTCTTCTTCTTCTTCTTCTTCTTCTTCTTCTTCTTCTTCTTCTTCTTCTTCTTCTTCTTCTTCTTCTTCTTCTTCTTCTTCTTCTTCTTCTTCTTCTTCTTCTTCTTCTTCTTCTTCTTCTTCTTCTTCTTCTTCTTCTTCTTCTTCACTTCCTCTTTTACCGCTGTGGGTGTCGAGGGAGATATAAGGTTCTGTTTCTAACTCTTCTGGCTGCCTCGACCATAGGCACATCGTACTGTTGTAGAGTTTCTCTGATGTTATCCTTCCATCTTGTTCTTGGTCTACCCCGTGCTCTACGTCCTTCTTCTCTTCCCATGTATGCTTTGTATGGTATGGTGTCACAAGGCATTCTCTCTAAGTGGGCAAACCATTTCACTTGTTGTCTTTGTATGTAATCCAGAATTGGTTCTGTGCCGACTTGTTCTCTTATGATCTCATTTCTGATCTTATCTCTTATGGTCACTCCTACAGCCCTTCTCAGACATCTCATTTCCGTGGTTACTAATTTTCTTTTATGGTTTGTTGTGAGTGACCATGTCTGGCACTGGTAGCACAGAGTTGGAATAAATATGCTTTGAATAAGATGTCTCTTTGTGCTGATTGGGATTGTCTTATGCTGTAAGAGGGGGGCTAGCTGTCCCAATACTTGGTTTGCTTTACTGCATCTAATGTTAATTTCTTTATCCAATTTCCCATCTTCGGTAAATGTAATTCCCAGATATTTAAACTCAGATGCCTGTTTAATGCCTTTGTATTCTATTGCTATGTTTAGATCTGATCCACTTTGATTGGATATTGGAAAAGGTATGTTTGAGGAGCGACTGGTCGTGTGGTTACAATTTCAGGCTTTCATGGGGGAGACATGTTCGATCCCTGGTAATGTGATAGACGTTTTCTGGTTGAGGGCATAAATAAATAACCTAACCTGCACAGTCAGTGGCGACCGCACTTGTCACCCGACCTCTTGCCACCCTCAGTCCACACCGCCATATAAAGCTGTCAATACAAACAGTAGTGACAGTTTCTGTTTGGTTTGCGAAACCCCGAAAATGAGCGTTGGTGTACGCTATGACGAAAGACTTGCATTAGGATTTCGTCAAACCAGCGAAGGAAAACCTAATGCCTCCAGTAATGTTTAAGACAGGGCTATTCAACGAAAGTTCACCCACGGCCCAAAGTGTTGAAAATGAGGGTCGTTACGACCAGAGATCCAAGCTCAAGAAAAAGCCATGAGAACAATACAACTTGCACAGATCAGCATTCCACATGCTAAGCCTCTGTGGACAGTATTCAGTCCAGCCCCCACCACCCCCACCCCACTATGACCCTCCACCTCCCACCGTAGCTCTGGTATAGGGCATCTTCATCAACCCTTTCCTGTGCCAATATTAGTATTCAGGACAGCTACGTTGAAAACTGAAGCAATGGGCAGACAAAGAGAACTAATTCTATGGCATTGCCATTTGGTTTAGGCGAGCCAAAAAATCACGGACTTTATCCCTGATTTGGATGTTCGTGAGAAATGATGAACTGTGACCGACTTCACTTATCGGTGTGGCAAATAATGATAATGGTCCAAGTCCAAGTCGTTTTGAGAAAAAAAATGAAAAGGTCGACCACTTTCAGACTTCATGACAAACAGTCCAAACCAACAACCAGTGACCATAAATAACCAATCACTTGAAAATGTAGAACATTTCACATATCTTGGCAGTGTGGTGTCCCTACTGGGGGGGGGGGGGGGCAGAGGAAGACATACAGTCACGTCTGATCAAAGCTAGAGTTGCTTTTGGAAGGATAAGGCAAATCTGGAAATCCAACAATTACTGCAGAGGAACGAAACTCCGACTCTACAAGAGCATCATTTTGCCAGTTCTTCTTTATGGAGCGGAATGCTGGAGAATGACCAAAAAGGATGCACACAAGCTGTCCACCTTCCACCACACATGTCTACGTAGAATTATCAAAATTTTCTGGCCAGATACAATCTCAAACACTAAACTACTTCAAGCCACAAACCAAGAAACTTTAGACAGTATGATTACCAAGAGAAGATGGAAATGGCTTGGCCACGTTATGAGAATGAATATACCCGCCAAAACAGCTCTCACATGGATACCTGAGGGAAAGAGAAAACAGGGGCGCCCAAAAACAACATGGAGATGAACGATGGAAAGTGACCTGAGTGCGGCATTTTTGACATGGAAAACTGCACTGAAGATTGCACAGGACAGGAAAGCATGGACAGTCCTCTCTGAATCCTCATGTGCTACTAGGCATAACGAGAACTGATGATGAGGATGACTTTCAGACTGCTGCTAGCTAGCCGAGGATGCTAACAGTCTTCGCCTATATTTGTGGTCTGGGTTATTTGCGTCACTTTTGTGAATGAATTCTAGTGTTTGCGCCATTTCTGGGCTTGATGCTTCCATCTGAATCAGACCGCTCGTCCTCCGTTCGGCGATGAGAATTGCTGTGGCATGTTGGGTAACCAACTCAAGTGCTCTCTGGGAATGGGTTGCGGGGTTGAAATAGTGCATCTGAAAGAGGTAGAAAGGGGTGAGGGGAAGGGGGCGGGAGGCCCTTCAGTCATCTCTCGTCGTTGCCGTCTTGCTGGATTCTAGCGTGGCCTTTAGCAGGGACTATGTGTATCACGTTACCAACCTTTGCTATCATCCTAATGATGTTTTGGTATTGGTGGTTATGTATTCTAGTCCTGTCAGAGTAGATTCACTTGTTTTTCCTTTTTGTTGTCAGTCATATCTTGTAGTGAGCTGTATCGGTCATGTTTATGTTGTATGCATGATGTTGAATGGGATGGTTTTGGGTATGAAACCCTGGAGTACATGGACGCACACAACTAAATGTATGCGTACATGCACTCGAGCATTATACACGCAGACAACACTACATGTGTGCACTTTCTTTCATCCTTATCCGTGTATGCATACCTATTTGCGTTCACATATTTTTGCCCATGTTAATTCATCTAATTTCGTCTCTCCTTGTCAGATCCACATTTTATTCCTTGTTCACACATTCTTGTCCATGTTATTTTATCTAATCTCGTGTCTTCTGCCAAAAGTCGTTCATATATGGTCTTCAGAATATCTCCCTTGTCCAATACGAGTGTTCCCGTAGCTTTTGCTTTTGTAGCCAGAAAATCCGCTCTTTCATTTCCTCGCACTCCTGCATATCTATTGGTATCCACTCATGCCACATGAGTCCATTTTGAATCTTCCACAATGCCGACTGAGAATCAGACACAATAATTCTTCTGGTAACTTTGTATTCTGCAATCCACTTCAGAGCTGCAGTGATTGCTTCCACTTCCATTTTCATGCTTGAAGTTGTAGATAAAAAAAAGCTCCGCTTTGTTCTGCTACAATTTTTCACTTCATTCTAGATGAAAATCTCTAGCCAGATCTTACACCCCGATGAACAGAATCATCGTTGTACACTACTGCATCATATAGTCCAGCCTTTCCATCTTTCAATTGTTGTACCTCTAATTCTGCCATACCGTTACACCACTCTCTACATTCTCTTCCTAACGTGATAATGACCTGATGGAAACTGCTGTTGTTGGTGTTCGTGTCGACTCATTCCTGCTCCCCGTGTATTTGCTTGACTGAGGCCGCCGGTATCTTCAGCTGGTGCCATCCATGACCTTCCTCTTTTCAACCGTTCTTTTCCTAAATCGTTCAAATTACCATGCAGCGGATGCCTTTCATCATTGGTAACTCGCATATAGGCCTTGACTTGCGCCAGACTTTACCGATGTTAGCCCAAGCATATACCTCATTGTTCTAGAGAGAGGGAGAGGGGGGGGAGAGAGAGAGAGAGAGAGAGAGAGAGAGAGAGAGAGAGAGAGAGAGAGAGAGAGAGAGAGAAGAGAAAGAGAGAGGGAGGGAGAGAAGATTTTACAGCGGGTGAACACTATACTGTAGAAAACTGAAATCCTAGAGTCGTCAAGTGCAATTTACACTCTAAATAAGACCACACTGTCCCCACACAGTGCATGTTCACCGGGGCCCTCACGGGAAGCAAAGAATAGTGACACTGCACCCTACCAGGTATGTCGTAAGAGGCGACTAAGGGTAGGGTTGGGCTTGAGGTTGGCTACCTCATCCTGTAAAAACCATAGCCACAAAAACCAACCAACCATGGATAAGTCAAAAAGAGAAGCAAATAAAATCCAGCCAACCAAAATGAGGGGAGGCTCTTCAAATAGAAGAAGTATGACACGGTGTGGAGAAAGCCGTAAGGAGTCCGGATCGTTGACGTACCTCCTCTCAGCTAGGAAAACCTCCAGAATTAGCACCTGGAATGTTAGAACTCTCTATGATGGAAGTAGCAAAGGAAATGAAACATTATAGAATTAGTATTTTAGGGTTATGTGAAACTAGATGGACTGGGACAGGGAAAAGTATTCTTAATTCAGGAGAAACTATTTTGTTCTCAGGACACACAGAGGAAAATTCGCCGCACAGTGAAGGAGTGGCCCTGATGCTTTCAAAAGAAGCAGACAGGGCACTAATAGAATGGGAAGCTGTGAGTCCCAGAATAATAAGAGCATTTTTTAGAACAGTAAAACAGAAGGTGAACATGTCGGTAATACAGTGTTATGCACCAACAAATGATAAAGATGCATCTGTTAAGGAAGAATTTTACATGCAGCTTCAAAATTTTATAAATAATGAAAGAAAGGGCAACTTAAAAATTTTGATGGGTGACTTGAATGCTAAGATAGGATCAGACAACACAGGTTATGAAGAAATTATGGGGAGACATGGTCTAGGAGTAATTAATGAAAATGGAGAATTGTTCACAAATTTTTGTGCAGGTAACCAGTATGTTATTGGTGGAAGTATTTTTCCCCATAAAAGAATACACAAGGCAACATGGGAATCACCAGACCATAAGACAACTAATCAAATTGACCACATATGTATTAACAAAAAGTTTAGATCATCCCTTTACGATGTTAGGGCTTTCAGAGGTGCCGATGTATTTACTGACCCTTTCCTGGTGATAAGTAAAATCAAGTTGAAACTAAAAAGATATACAACATTTTATAATCATAGAAACCAATATAATGTAGGCTTTCTCAGACATAAAGAAATTAAGGAACAGTTCTCAGTTACGGTCTCTAATAAGTACCAGGTGTTGCAGCAGTTAGCTGAAGATGTCAACACAGAAGTCTGCTGGGATCAGATCAAAGGAATCTGGAATGAATCTTGCGTAGAAGTTCTTGGCAAGAAAGAAAGGAAACATAAAGCATGGATAACACCAGAAACCATTAAACTGATTGAAGATAGGAAAAGTAAAAAGGCAGAATTAAACAATAGCAAAACTAGAGCTGCTAAGGCTAGAGCTCATGAGAATTACACAGAAGCCAACAAGGAAGTTAGAAGGCATATAAGGGCAGATAAAGTGAAATATCTAAATGATCTAGCACAAGAAGCGGAGACAGCAGCAGCAAAAGGAAACCTCAGAGAACTTTGCAATAACACAAGAAAATTAGTAGGTAAATATAGTCAGCCAACTGGATCAATCAAAAATAGTCAAGAAAGGTACCTCTTCTTCACTTCTTCTTTTACCGCTGTGGGTGTCAAGGGAAGGTACTTACTAGCACTAAAGATCACATGGACAGATGGGTTGAATATTTTGAAATGCTTCTAAATAGACCAGGCCCAGAGGTTCCCCCAGATATCCAGCCTTTAGAAATGGAACTGGATATCAACTGTGAGATGCCAGCTAAAGAGGAAATTAGAAAAGCTATAAATCTTCTTAAGGAAGGAAAGGCGTCAGGCCCAGATGGTATCCCAGCTGAAGCCATCAGGACCAACGTAAACACATCAACAGAATTGCTACATAGATTATTCAGTAAAGTCTGGGAGACCGAAGAAATACCATCAGACTGGAGAGAAGGATATCTTGTGAAACTGCCCAAAAAAGGTGAGCAACAGGAGTGTGAAAATTATAGAGGAATTATGTTGCTGTCAGTTCCTGGAAAAATATTAAGTAGAATTATTTTGGAAAGATTAAAAGATGCTATTGATAAAATGCTAAGAGATGAGCAGGCAGGTTTTCGGTCAAACAGATCCTGTACTGATCAGATAGCCACATTACGTATTATAATAGAGCAAAGCATTGAACTGAACTCACCACTTTACATTGGATTTATAGACTATGAAAAGCATTTGACAGCATTGATAGGGAATCTCTCTGGAAATTGATGGGGCACTATGGAAGCCCACAGAAAATTATCAACTTAGTAAAGGCAACATATAAAGACATTAAATGTCGAGTTCTTCATGAGGGAAAGCTAAGAGATGCATTTGAAATAAAAACAGGTGTGCGACAGGGATGTCTTTTGTCGCCTCTCTTATTTTTACTGGCTATAGACTGGACTATGAAAACAGTAACTGCTAACACCAAGAATGGAATTCAGTGGACCCCTACAAAACAGCTTGATGATCTGGACTTCGCTGATGATATTGCTCTTCTGTCCCATTCACGGAATCAGATACAAGATAAATTAAATATACTTAATGCGAGATCACAGCAGCTTGGTCTGAAAATCCATAAAGGAAAGACAAAGATAATGAGAATAAATCAGGCAAATAGTAATGTGGTTTCTCCTAATGGCACCCCACTCCAAGACGTGGAGTCGTACACCTATTTAGGCAGTAATGTAGATAAAGATGGAGGAACTGATAGAGATATTAAAATAAGAATACAAAAAGCAAGAGGGGCTTTCATAGAACTAGGGAAATTGTGGAGGTCAAAATAAATTAAAAGAAATACTAAACTAAAAATTTTTAATTTAAATGTCAAATAAGTACTATTGTATGGGGCGGAAACATGGAGAACAACCAAGGCAATTACTAATAAATTACAGACATTCATTAACGGGTGCCTGCGCAGAATAGAGGGAATAAAATGGTTTGATAGAATAACTAATGTAGAACTTTGGGAGAGAACTAAACAGGCTCCAGTGGATCAGGAGGTGAGGAAAAGACGCTGGCGTTGGATAGGGCACACACTGAGAAAACAGGAGAACAGCATAACTAGAATGTCTTTGCATTGGAACCCACAGGGGCATAGGAATAAAGGAAGGCCAAAAAACACATGGAGAAGAGAGCTGGAGAATGAGGTTAGAAAGATTGGGAGGACATGGGGAGAGCTCCATGCAATGGCGAAGGATAGAACGACTTGGCGTGAGTTGGTTGAGGGCCTATGCTCCATTGGGGGATAGAAAGGCAGAAGAAGAAGAAGAAGAAGAGACTACTACATGTGAATTCGTAGAGGCAGCCCACCTGACAATCTTATCTGGGCATACGAAACCGAACACAAAGAAGTATACGGTGTCGTATTATGGATTAGGAACAAACAGCTACATGGTGTGCAGTATATGCGACATCATAGCGCAAACACAACAGATACCTTTTAATGTTTAGAAAGAGTTTTATTGTGTGCAAATATTTTAATCGTGGCTTGCTGGATGAGGAATTCCTTTTCTGCGGTACTCACCACAAAGTGTATTAAAAAGTTGCCAGTAATCTCCACAATCTGTGATGGAAATGCAGGAATTGTGGTTGGTGGTCATAACTTAAACAACATACGTGATGCGGATGGCACAATTTTTATAGCAACAAGTCAGAAAAAACTACAGGAATTAATAGATACGGTGGTGGTAGAAAGTGATAGAATGGGCCTCAGTCTGAATAATGGAAAAACAGAGGTAATAGTGATTCCCAAGAAAAGAATAGTGCCTAAATGTATAATAAAAGTCAAAGGCGTTATTTTTGGACAAGTAGAGAAATATAAGTATCTAGGCATATGATTAACATCAGATGAAAGATGTATCACATAGATAAAGAACAGAATTGTACAGGCCAAAGCTGCATTTTATAAAATAAAGAACATCCTATGAAATAAATCCATGTCATTGGAGGTTATGAAAAAAATTCTCTCGCATGCTATATAGAGCCGGTAACACACGGCTGTGAATTTTGGACAATTAATAAACAAGCCGAACAATATCTTGAGATCTCGGAATGTGGTTTTATAGACAGCTAAGAAGAGCGACACTGATGTTTTGAAAGAGGAGAGTGCTTAAATGACAACGTATCACAAACATCAGAAAGAAACAGTCATCATACTTTGGTCATGTTATGAAAAGAGGGAAATTAGAGCATGCTGTGAGTATTAGAAAGATGTGTGGAAAGAAAGACAGAGAAAGACGGCACGAGAAGATTCTTAGGGGTGTCAACGCACGAACTGATACACGCAGTTGCTGATCGCAGATTGTGGAGAGGCATGATCGCCCACGCCAGTCGGCAAGGCACTTGATGATGATGAATCTCCACAAAGTGTCTATTATAGTAGTGCTTGGGGGGGGGGGGGGAACTAAAAATGTGCTTTTTATTTTTCTAGGGAAAGGGGTGCAGCATTTACCACAAAGTTGAACTGAGTTTAAAAAAAAAAAACATCACAGCACTTGTGGCATTCCCACAACCGCCTCGAACCCATCTTCAACAGCCATCGCAGAGTTCCAATACTAATGGTGCCAGTAGCATTCTGATTATGCGCCCGTCTTGCCTTTCCTCTGAGCGTCGAGTATCGGTCAGATCCTGTTGTCACTCCTTAAAGTATCTAAACAAAAGATGCCAGATTCACCACAAAGCATCTACTGCAGTAGTGGTGGGCTCCCCTTGTGGGTTCCAGGGCCACATTGTGGGGTAAAACAAGAATAGAGCCACTGCCTGTCCAAAAGCATGTCGTTAGAGTCAACTAATTGGGATTTTTCTTCGAAGTCGGAGTACATCTGCCTGAGCGGCAAGGAGCAATCTGCATGCAAATGAGTCAGACATGTGAAAAGGATGTACCCGCAACACTTAGTTTCCAGAACAGTTCTGGAAAGGAACGAACAACCAGCTGGTGAAGAAGAAGAAGAAGAAGAAGAAGAAGAAGAAGAAGAAGAAGAAGAAGAAGAAGAAGAAGAAGAAGAAGAAGAAGAAGAAGAAGAAGAAGAAGAAGAAGAAGAAGAAGAAGAAGAAGAAGAAGAAGAAGAACACGCATCCTCTTCTCGGCAAATTAAGATCCACTTTGTGCTACCTTCCCACTTGTTCCATTGTCTACCCTTCTCTCGATTACCATTTCCAATTCTCACGCTACTATCCTTGTTCTGACCATTATCCAGCGGTGTTTATTTGTCCTAGAAAAAAAAAAATGCCGTTACTCACCACAAAGTGTCTAAAATAGGCACTAGTAGTCACCACAAAGTGTCTTTTACGGTAGTGCTGAAAAATATGTTGCCTAATAAAGGTGCTGGGTATGCGCACCGTTGCGTACCGCCATGGAAAAAAGCCCCGCCTTTATCCCAGTTGTAGCATAGGCCCTCTACCAACTTGTCCCAGTTCGTCCCATGCAGCTTAACCTTCTTTTTAACTTCACTTCCTCGTGTTTTTAAGTTTGTTTGCCTTTATTTTAATCTAATTGTTATAGTTTAATAGTCCACTGTCTATTGAAGTAGTTTTATAATAATGATAACTACTGCTGCGTGCTGTCTGAAAAAAAAAAGCTTTGCTCTCGAGTACGATTTCTACTTTTATCTCCACAACACGCATCTGCTTCTCAACAAATTAAGATCCCCATTGTGGGTTCCAGTGTAAAGCCCTCATTCTCATGCCCTCGTCTCCGTCAAAGAGACCCGTACAACGGCCCCCAAATGGACACGTCAGCGTTGTTTAAAAAAGTACTTTACAACCCCTATAACTGTTGCTTGTTTCTGCAGCGAGGAGACTTCTCCAACAAAATGTGGCTCCAATGGGCGTAGCAATGTTACATCATTAGTTGTTGAAGATTTCCAACAGTGGATTAGCACTTGACATCTGTGGAACAATAACAGTAAGTGCTATTTAGACCTTTCTCGTCAGTTGTTATAGTACTCGTAACAGACACGGCTAGCCATTTATGCAGTACGGTGTTGGTATTTTAATTGATTTGTACGCCGCTTCAACACCTTTCGTTCGCCTTGGCTGAGAAAGTGATGCCGATTAATTAAACATGAAAGGTCGAGTTACTTGGGTGAGGGGGGGGGGGCGGGGGTGTCAACGTGGAACACTAGACATATATATGTGTGTGTGTGTGTGTTTGTGTGTGTGTGTGTCTAGTGTTCCACATTGACACCCCCCCCCCCCACCCAAGTAACTCGACCTTTCATGTTTAATTAATCAGCATCACTTTCTCAGCCAAGGCGAACGAAAAGGTGTTGAAGCGGCGTACAAATCAATTAAAATACCAACACCGTACTGCATAAATGGCTAGCCGTGTCTGTTATTATATATAATATATATATATATATATATATATATATATATATATATATATATATATATATATATATATATATATATATATAATATATATTATATATATATATATTTTTTTTTTATATATATACTAGCTGTACCCGGCCACGCGTTGCTGTGGCGTAATTTGAGATAGTCTTTGATCCCCCATCCCCACAACTAAATCCACCTAGTACCCTCTCCCTCATCAAAGGTTTTTAGAAAAGAAAGACAATGGAAATCGCACCTGTCTAATGAAGTTAATGACGCAGTCAATGTCTGCGCCGACGTCGAGATAGTCCTTGATTGCCTCCCCCCCCTCCCCCCATCGAAGGTTGTTTGAAAAAAAAAAACAGAAAATAGAAATCGTGTTTAATATGGTTATTGTGGCAAATATAGAGATAGTCTTGTTTGCTGTACCACGACCTACTCTATGTATTAGTATTAGAGAAGGCGTTGGCTGCACGTAACTCGCCGGCGAATGGTAAATACGGCGCATGCGCAATTACTAACGTGGCTATAATTAGAAATCACTAAAGTTATAAATATTAGTTGCGTATATTTTGGCATAAATTGTGGTCACCTATTTCAAACCACGACGGTTCAAAATCCGGTATCACAACAAACATATCCTGGAAATTTCAGCTAAATCGGTTCAGTAGTTTCCGAGTCTATAGAGACCAAACAAACACACAAACATTGATTTTTATATATATAGATATATAAAACCGTTGAATAATATATTTCAACCCTGTTTTAAATCAAACAGGTTATACAAATTGGTCGGCTCTGTGGCTTAGTCAATGCGAACACTTCGTAATGCCGGGATGCCGGGTTCGATCCTAGCTGCGGGGTTGGTTTCGATAATGGTATCAAGAAAGCCGACCGTCCAGGAAGCAGTGGCAAACTACTGGACGTAAATGTGCCTAGAAAAACTGTTGGGGTTGGTTCTGCAACGTCCTGTAAAGGATACGCAACTAACCTATACAAATTGAACATACGACCTAACAGTTAAATCTAGGCGAATATAACAGTAACCATCATCGGGGTGGGGGGTGGCCTATGGTAACCTTACAGTTTAACGGGGGTTTCTGGAACTTGCTGCTGGAGGATTCTCATCTGAATGTTGTCACTTTGTGTCACCGGGTGTTGATCGCTCCTTCTGCGATCACAGTGGGGTTAAACGTCGCTCAGTTACTTGAACAGACAGGCCACTTCGATTTATAAGTTTTCAAACATTACAAAACAAAAAATAAATATATTTTATGTTATCCTGGGACATTTTCTTTCTGTGTAAGCTTCCATTGTCTCCAAAGTATTTAACATAATGCCCATGCGTTTACTATTTTAGTTTACCTAACGACTTGGCATGAGTTGATTAACTCTTTAAAGGCCCATGATTTTTGACAGACTTGGCCCAAATTAATTTCCCTTTACAAAAATGGCAGAGGGGTGGGTGCACAAGAAAGGCTGTAGAGATTGTAATATACTTCTAATCCCTCTAAAAGTATATATTTTTTTAAAGAAAAATGAATGTACATTTTGAATCCGATGATAAGTGTTTGTTTAATTTTGTTATAGTTAGTGTGAAAGAAGAATTCAGCAGGTGTTAATTTCACAAGGACAACATTTAACAAAAAAATTCTTCACTTACCATGGTTTTGCAGCCACAAGAGTAGTAAATATCCAAATTTGAGAACAAAACTTCATAGTTTGTTCAATTTCCTAACATATTCCAAAGTTATAATAACTTTCTGGGTAAGTTTAGCACTCAGGAGCTCTTAGTTCTCACAGAGTGCTGAGCAAAATTTCAGAGAAAAAATGGCAGAAAAATAAGCCATTACACACACTATATTTACTATTTACTTTGTACAGTTATTTACAGACTGTAACTGCGATAATTTTAGTGTAGCTTAGCCATAGTATAGTACTGTCTCTTTGTTTAGAGCACTTTCCTTCTCTTACACCATAAATACGGTAGTATGGGACATTGTCTGTGTAATAAACTCATCAGAATCGCTAGATTCAGAACAGCTGATCGCTTAGCTTCACTGGTGAAAATTCACTGTCCGAATCACTTTCCGAAAAATCTAAATGTTTATTATCATTATCACAATTAAGAACATCTGACTGAAACAATTTCAGAGCTTCGGCAGCAGAAAGACGCATTCTGCGACCTGTACTTGTAGTTGGAACATTGGTATTCATGGCACTCAAAAACGAACTTAGAAAATGAACTGCTAAAAAAAAAATTTCGGTGTGTTTTCTCTCAAATTATCCACGTGTGGTTTAGTCCAGGAAATGAAACTAAAAGGATTTTGGCAAAGTGACTTTCCCTGAATAGTTTAATCGTACCTCAAAACATTAGAAACTAGTACGAAGCCGCGTGCGAAGCAAAATATAAGGGACTCATGAGTGACGATGACACTGTTGTTTGGGAAAAACGGAACCCTCTCAAACAACGCTCACACCGTCGTGTGGGCCTGAAAGAGTTAAGGGTCTATGCTCCATTGGGGGTTAGAAAGGCAGAAAAATGTCTTAATGACAGTTTTGACCTTTGAGTGTCTGTTCTGTACCCTTAGTTTTTGTGTGATACTGAATGGTAGTGATTTAGTTTTTGTGTGATACTGAATGGTAGTGATTCTTCACTCAAAGAAAAATAGAAATAGAAGAGGGGAGGGGAGAGGGGGTATTTGAGAGAGTTCTAGTCCCCTTACATTTGGGGGGGGGGGGGGGGAAGGGGGATGGATCCTCTTATAACTGGTGCCTAAATAAGTGCTTAATAATAATAAGTGCTGACTGGCATGAAAATAAATACAGTAAAACTGTTAACACAAATTCCAAGTGACTGAAAAGTCAGTTCTTTTTAAAAAATCCCTGCTCACCAAGGACTGATATTAACACACCCCTGCAGGAACAAACATTCTATTTTGTTCATGTTGGTCAAGTGTTCTTTTAAAAACAATTTGTGTTCTAATGGAGTTTTAGTGTATCGTAATATATTTGAAATAAGATAACATGTATATTTTTTTAAAAACATATTGAATTAAGAACTTCTGTACATTGTTGGGCAGTGAGACTTACCACTCTTTTGGGAGATTTTGTGTATGTGAAGGGAGGGGTGGCTCAAGGTGCCCCTGATAACAGACTTCCATTCCTGCCTACACTGTGTAGCATCTGTCTTGTCTCTGAATAACAGACTTCCATTCTTGCCTGCATTGTGCAGCATCTGTCTTGTTTCTGATGACCTAGATTTGCATTTATGGGATTTTTCAAAAGCTGCAGGTGGCCGATGTTTTTGCAGGATTAAATGCTTACTAGGATTATTAAGCAGTAATGTAGTAGGCAAAACATGAGGGTATTTTATATCAGTTTAAATGTATTGGTGTAAGCCAGGCTTCTGTTTATGGATAATTTATGATGATTCCCTGATATATTATATAGGTTTTGAATTCCATTAGCATTTGTTTTTGATTTTACATTTGGAACGTTATTAATTCAGATGTGACCAATATTTAAATTGTAGTCTGAAAGAACATCAAGGAAGATTGGCTAATAAACAGCATCTTTTCTCGAAAGCTGAAATATTTTGGTCATATCAAGCGCCACGACGGATTGAAAAAAATTATAGCAGAAGGCATGGTACCAGGAAGGAGAGGCAGGGGCCGACCAACACGAAGATGAGTACAGGATATAAGTGACTCCTTGAGTGTGAAAGTTCATGAGGCGGGAGAACTGGCAAGAGACCAATTTTCTTACAGGCAGACTGTGATGAGAGCGACGTTCTGCAAAGGACCTGCTACATGATGATGATGATGAGTCTGAAAGAAGGGTGTATGTCAGGGCTTTTCATCTAAATTTACTGAGGGGTCAGAGTTTTGAAAATGGGGATTGTCACGGGCCAGAGGCTCGAGCCTCAGCATAGAAAGATCATTAATAAAATACAACTGATATTGATCCATGGTCCACTTGCAAGGCCTTCTGCAGGCCACATTTGGCTAACTGGCCATCAATTGAATAGGCCTGATGTATATCATACTCAACCAGTCAATGGGTTGATGCTGTGTTCTTCTTCTCATGGTCTTTGCAGTGTTGTGTCTTATATGCCATGATACCAGACAATCCAGCAGCTTTTCTCTTGGTTTCTCTCTGTGTCTATTTCTCTCTAATTTTCCCGTTGTCACTACGTAATTTAGTTCACCCTTATTCAATATATGACGAACAAATTTAGATTGTTTCCTTCAATTGTGAGCAGTCAGTTCTCTTAGATAGTTAATTTCTTTCAACACATCTTTATTACACTTTTTATCTGTCCATGATGTTCTTAACATTCGTCTATAAAACCACGCCTCTGCAACTTCCAAAAGATTCTTAACTATTTAATATAAATATTTTGACATTCGTGGCTTAGGATTGCAAATACAGTTTGTCATTCTGAGATACCCTTTCAATTTCAGCTGTGAGTGATTTGGCACACACTGCTTTTTTTGTTGATTTCAACAATGTTATCAAGAACTGACTGTTCAGATGCAGTGGTAAACTACTGGACGTAAAAATTGCCTATAAACTGCCGACAAATACTAGGGTCAGTAGGGTCTTCCTGTAAAGGATACACAGCAACCTTTTTTTTTAACATTATAAAAACAAACGTGGAGGAAGAAGTTAAGACTGGGGAGTAAAAGAGACAGTGATAAAAGTGAGAGGATATCATCAACAGCTGAGAGAGTGTACTGTCAGAGCAAGAGGCAGAAGAGGGTTGGAGATTAATTGCAGCCAACATTCATGGTAGGCATCTAGCATCGTTGACTGAGTGTCTAGGAAAGTAGAGGCAGCTGGTGTAATACTGACTGTCATATTTTGCCATGTATAACACACCCATTTATAAGACGACCCCTAATCTGTGTACCCTAAAATGAAGAAATAAATACTTTACACACATTCTGTCTACAAGATTACCCCTAATTTGTGTACCCTAAAATGAAGAAATAAATACTTTACACACATTCTGTCTACAAGACGACCCCTAATTTGTTTAGCCTAAAATGAAGAAATAAATTCTTTAAACACATTCTGTGTTCAAGACGACCCCTAATTCTTTTTACCTTAAATTGAAGAAATAAATACTGTACACACATTGGGAGTACAAGACGACTACCAGTTTTTAATTTAAAAAATGTGGGAAAACATATTGTCTTATGCACAGAAAAATACAGTATATTCTTATGTCTAGCTGGGGCACAACAGTAGCAAAGTGACTAGATGCTTGCCTGCTGGCATGAAGGTTTTGGGTTTAAGACCATATTGAGATGATATTTATACAAATTCTTTTGACCAGGTTGATCCAGAATAAAATTGGCACCAGGAAATGTCCTGGGAAGTAATGCCAGCTGGCAGGATGTTGATCACATTAGCCACTGAGTGCTGATTGGTCTGTTAAAATGTTACAGTCTCATTGACTAGGCTCCATTCCGACCAACAGGTTGTAAGTCATACTGGTCGTATGTCGAATTCATATTTTTCAACACTGTATTAATTCAAACAGGTTGTAAAAATTGAACATAAAACATACAAGTTCAATCTATATACAAATAATTATGTTCATAATATAGAAATTTATTAATATATATTCTGTTGTACATATTGTAAACAAAAATGCATTCTCAAATTACTTTTTTTGTGTGGCATAAGTGTGAATGGTCTTAAGTGTGGATGGTCATAAGTGTGGATGGTCATAAGTGTGGAGCGTCAGAAGTGCAGATGGTCCTAAATGTAGATGGTCATAAGTGCGGATGGTCATAAGTGCGGATGGTTGTAAGCGTGGATGGTATAAGTTGTGGAGATTGTAAGTTTAGGAGAGGCTGTAGTCTGGAACCTGCTCCCCACCCCCCCCCCTCCCCACCCCCAAAAATACAGTCTGATATTAATTTTTTGTGGTCATAAATGCAGATGGTCATAAGTGCGAATGGTCATAAGTGCAGATGGTGGAAGGTGCGGATGGTTGTGAGTCACATAGATTGTAAGTCGAGGAGAAGCTGTAGTCTCAAGCAGTATGCCTGATGCACCTATGGCATGTAAAGGTCTTTACTTTAAAAACATATCTGATTTGGCGGATAAAAGATATTGGTTTTTACTTCATCTCTGTGTGTTGTGTTCTTTAGAATGGCCAATGAAGTGAATGCAGAGTTTAATTCTAATCAAGAAGAAACAAAAGTTGTTCCAGAGGCATCGGTAGATAGGCACAACATGGAAAACCTTAGCCTGAGGCAGCGATTGAAAAACCATGGATACCGCAGTAAAGTAATGCATACAATGTACCTGGGGCTGACATTCATTGCATTGGTAAGTTTCTCCATTGAAGTATGGACACATACAAATGCAAGTCAATGTATATAGACTCTGACTGATACTTTACAAGCATGGATTCTAGAAATAAGAATTTGAGGCAATGACTGTCACATGACCTCGAAGAATGCTGAATGTTGAATTAAGAATCGACATCACAGCACTCTGGGGACACTCCCATAAATGCACAGTCCCCCATCTTCAGCAGCAAGTTCCAATTCAATACTAGTAACCGTCTGATTGTATATCCGTCTCATCCTTTCCCTTAGTGTTGAGCGTCGGCCAGATCCCCTGGTAACTCTTCACAGCGCCATTCTCCTTAGACCGTAATGATCTATCCACGCCTCCACACTGTTCACTTGCTCCCAAAGGAGCTCAAAGAGCCCTTGCCATATGACATAACATTCCTAGGATAGCCAAAAATGAGTAATGTAGTGTTTTGAAAGAAGCAAGGGCCCAAAGACAGCTTATCACAAATATGAGAAGGAGACAGTCTTTATTTTTTGGATATGCTCTGAGATGAGGGAAACGAGTATGTTGTGACTGCTGGAAAGATTTGTGGAGAGAAAGATGGTGAAAGGTGATACAGTTAGATCCTTTACAACCTTTTCTCATGGCATGAAAGGAGAAAAGGGGGGGGGGGGGGGGGGGAGCACATTAGCTGATAAATGCTTTTGGTGTAGAAAAGTTTTCACCAGTATGAGCTCTGGTTCTGGTGCACCAGCATATTTAGTTCAACAACTCTGTATCTTTTTCTGTCTGTCTTAATGTTATTCACTCAAGCATGCAAAACCTATCCAGCATGTGAAAGTCACTGAAGCGTAACTTGAATTAACAATAAAATAATTATAGCTTGCTTGAAAAGTAAATTGGCTTTAAAACAAGTTTTATTGAGTGAATAAATTGTTGTTAGCTTTCACCTGACATTATTTGCAGGTGAAGATTGTTTGCTTTTTATTTGAAATAGGGACTAGGCAGCTACAACATATGTAATCCCAATGTTTTAGTGTTCTGTTAGACATTGTTGTTGTTGTTATCGATCCAGCGGCGCATGAGCTTTCGCCCTTTGGCCCAATGCCATGTAGTGGAATTTGCATGTTTTCACAAGCTGTTCTTTTCCTCCGTACAAGGTGTTCCACTTGTCTGGTCTCGGAGGGAGTAGCGTTCTTCTTCTTGTCTCACTGAGTTTTGGGCACTCAAAAGAGATGGTGTTTCAACAGTTTCGTAGGGGTAGTTACATAGCTGGCACTCTGGGGAGTGTTGTGGCTGTATTCTGTTTAGGTGTCCATTGAGTGGAGTATGTTGCGTTCTAAGTCTGAAGATGGTGGCCTGGTCCCTTCTGTTAGATGGTTAATGCTGTCATTAGGATCAGGGCCAGAGACATATGTCTATAAACCTCTCTTCCAGTGTCTCCCATGGGCCCATCTGTTCAACCAAGTCTCTTTGTTTATAGCTCTTATCAGTGTTTTGCTGTCTGGAGGGTTGTCGCTGTAGGTGGTTGTTCTTGTGTTGCTCCTTTCTTTGCCAATCTGTCAGCTCTGTCATTACCTGGTGTGCCGGAGTGACCTGGAATCCACTGCATCACTATTCTGATGTTGTATGAGGTAATAAGATGATCGGCATCCAGGATTATCTTGGCTATGTCAGTTCTGCAGCGTTCATTGCCCTCCAGAGCTTGAAGGGCAGACATTGAATCTGTGAAGATGACAATATTTTGGACCTTTGAGGGGTAAACATCCATTACAGTCTTTAGGTGGTATACTGCTGTTTCCAGTGCCAATTATTTCAGCTTCATAGTTTGAACAGAATTCCCCGCATGCATCAAAATCTCTTCAACAGATCCATCGGGATAACCTATGTAGATTCCGTAACCTGCTTTAATGGTAGCTTTAAATGCTGATCCATCAGTATAGACATGTATCCATTCTTGGGGGTAAGAATCAACGGTCTTTAGTGATGAGTTCATAAGAGCGATTGGGTCGGACTGTTTGGTTTCCTCGCCTACCAATTTAGTTTGGACTTCTGGAGCTTTAAAGCGAGCATGTGGTGGTAGGTTTTTTGCAACATTCTGAATTCCTTGACGTCTTTCTGGGAGGTGGTATCTGTCCTGAATTTCATTTACACAGTGTAAAAACCGATTTGTGCTTTATTCTTTGTTTGGATTCCCAGTTTTCTACAAGATGTCTATTAGGATGGGTTACGATTTTTTCCTAACGCATCTTTCATAAATTTCTAAAGTGGCTTTTTCTCTCCGCAACCCGAGGGGTTCCACATTTGTATGGATTTCACATGCAGCAGTTGGTGTAGACTGCATAGCTCCGCAGATTAATCGGAGGGCATTATTTTGTACTCTGTCAAGAGTCTCTAGGTTAGTTTTGGAACAAGTTGTAAGCAGTGAGTTGTTGTACTCTATCACAGAGCGAACATATCCTAGGTATAAGCCCCTCAGAGTTTCCTTGTCTGATCCCCATGATGTACCTGCAAGTCTCTTTAATAACTGTAACCGCCCTCAATGCCTTATTCCTGATGTTTTCAATATGGTTCTTGAGGCTGAGCTGCGGGTCAAGTGTGACTCCAAGGTATGTGGGATGCTCTTCTTTCATCACTTGGGTGTTTGTCTAACCTCAGGTTAATATTATTCCTTGCTACTTGGTGGCTTTTGGTAAAGATTGTGTAGACCGTCTTTGCACAGTTAATCTTGAGTTTCCATCTTTGGCAGTAATCATGCAGTCTTCTAAGGTCTCCATTCAGTCTTTGGGCTCCACTTTCCACATTTTCATGACTCTGCCATATTGCTAGGTCATCAGCGTACAAGGCTTTTTCGGCCTTGATTTGTTCTGGCAGGTCATTGATAAAGATTAGGAATAGTGTACAGCTCAATGATGAGCCTTGTGGCAAGCCCTCCTCCAAGACTTCTTTAGAAGAGATTGCGTTGTGCATCTTAGTCTGGATTGTTCTATCTATCAGGAAGTATTTCACCCAGTTATACAATCTGCCATGTATTCCTATGCTCATCATCTTCATCAGGAGACCTTTTCTCCATACTCTGTCATAGGCCTGCTGGAGGTCGACAAAGACTGCCACTGTGTGTTTCTTATTCTGGAAGCCATCATGTATTCTTTGTGTCAGTCTGAACAGCTGGTCTTCTGTGCAGCTGTTGGTTCTGAAGCCTGCCGTGTTCATGGCATAGAACACCAGAACTCTCAAGGAACCAATATAAGCGCCTGTTTATCATTCTTTCTGCAACTTTGCCCAAGCATGATGTTAAGGATATCGGGCGGTAGCTTTTGGGGTCATCTGGAGGCTTTTTGGTTTTAAGGATGGGGACGATATATGCATTCCTCCATGCCCTTGGAAGTTTGCTTGACCTCCAAGTTTTATTAATAAGCCTGAGAACTACTTCTCTCCCAGACCGGCCAAGATGTAGCAGCATTTCGTTGTGGATCTTATCTGGGCCTGGAGATTTTAGGTTTTAATTTCTTTCAGGGCTTGCTCTAATTCATCCATGCTAAATTCATTTTCAAAAAGGGAGTCGCTGGCTGTTGGAGCTCTCTCTTGTTTCTTCAACTGAGAGAGCTGTGTTCTATCGAGTTCTGACAGCTTACCTGCTCTGTTAACCGAGGCAAAATAATGATTGAAATGTTCTGCTTTCTTCTTGTCTTCAGTGATTGTCTTACTCCCATCTGTCACTGGTTTTGGGTTCACCCTTCTACTTTCTCCGGAGAGGTTTTTAACTAAAGTCCATGCTTTATTTCCATTCTCTGTTAGACATTAAACAGTATGTTATTTTTCCCATTTATCAATAACATACTGTTAGACATTAAACAGTATGTTATTGATAAATGGGAAAAATCCGTTTTTTGTCTTAAAGGTAGTAAATTAAATGTCTGTAGGCAAAATTGTTCTTCTTATTTTTCTCTTTCTCCTCCTCCTTATCTTTTTTCTTCTTTTTTTCCCCTTCTTCTACCTTCTTCTTTTCCTCATTCTCTTCATGTTTCTTCCTGCTTTTTACCCTCCCATTTTTCTGTCCCCCCCCCTTCCTGCTTTTGTGTCTCCCCTCCTGTTTTTCGTTCTTCCCCTCCTGCTTTTGTCTCCCCCTCCTGCTTTTCTGTCTCCCCCACCCCCTGCTTTTCTGTCTCCCCCTTCTGCTTTTCTGTCTCTCCCTCCTACTTTTCTGTCTCCCCCTCCTGCTTCCACTGCTTCTACAACTCCAGCATTTCCTTTTTGTTTTGTTTCCTCCTGTTTTTTTTTTAAAATTAATCGTCTTTTCTGTCTTTTTTCTACACATAATTGTTACTCCATTTTAACTTAAAGCTAAACTGCCTTTGTGCAAAAAAAATTAACTAATGTATGAATTATACATTTGAAAAAAAACTTTGAAGATTTGAATAAATTATTCTCCATATAGGTTCCTGGGGCCCTTTATGGGGGTGGACGGGAAGGGGTGGGGGTATAAACCTACCACCCATACAAATAAAAGGCTACTGGTTAGGGATGTTTCCTCTGAAGTGGGAGTATATTTGCTTGAGATGTAATGAGCCAACAGTCTGCATACAAATAAGTCGATCTGCACGCAAAACTCAAGTCCTGAAACAAGAGCAGAGTCCAGAAGTGGACAAACAGCCAGAACTTTCCACTAAAGTTTATGGCTGGTGAACACTTTAGAAAAAGAAAAACAACACCAGTGAATTATACTTTAACTCCATGCTTCAATGATTTATAAGTTTAAAACAAAAAAAGTCACCTCAGGTTCCCCAATATGAATTTTTCATAAAAGCAGTTGTGATTTTAATGTTTTAATGCAGAATAATTGTCACATCTCAGTTTACTCTCATGTTAATATTTTGGGTCATAGACTTACCAAGTTGTAAATGTTAGGGAATTAACTAGGCAGACAAGTAGGCTGTATTGAGAGAGGCATGGGAGTCATGTTGTGACCACTGGAAAGATCTGTGGAAGGAGGGATAGAGGAAGACAACGAGAGAAGATTCTTGACAATCTTGTTGCAGCACATGGAGATGTGTCGGCACATGAACTGATACATGCTGCAGGAGATTGTGGGTTATGGAGAGGCATAATCGCCCACGCCAGTCAGCAAGGCACCTGATGATGATGATGACGAGAGTCACAGCCACTTAAGACCCAGAGATGAAGTTTCTCCTATCCATAACACAGTCTGGGCAGATTTGTAGAGACCATATTAGAAGTTTCACCTCTCTATAAAACAGTCTGGGCAGTATTGTAGAGACCATGTTAGAAGTTTCACCTCTGTATAACACAGAGTCTGGGGGACCATGTAATGCAGCTTGATCACTGTCTTGGCCTGCCTTGTTTATTCTAGAGAAAAGTTACACTGATACATTTGGAACAAAGCAGGCTCCTGCAGAAGCTGCTGGATCAGAAGTGTTGTCTGTTTGTCTATTAAAGGTATCCTCATTGATCAGGTGCCAACTGAGGTTAAGGACCTGCTCTGTCCTCGCAGAGCATTAAGTTTTTTCTTCCTTGGATAAGGCTAGTATCGTCTCCAATGCACTCCTTTGTCTAAAGCTATTGGAACAATGTGGGATGTGAGGTTTGGTATATGCCACCCAAAATTCAGCATTAACGGAGGACAGGTAGTACCGACTAATGTTATCTGGTACCTCAGTCATGAATATAAGAATATGTTAACTCATTCATTTTCAGGGCATGGTTGTTGGACAAAATGGGCCCACATTCTTAGACCTTCAGATTATCACCAACACAGATTTGGAACAGGCTTCAGCTTTCTTCACTGGTGCCTCCATTGGCTACTTGACTGGTTCCATCACAGCTGGGACAATTTACAGTAGAGTAAGTGGCTCCATATTTGTTGGTGACAGTGTTATATTCATTATCTGTGGTGTTTTCTGAAACTCTAATGACTACATTTAGCCAACTTTATGCCAACAGTTTCAGACTTGAGCCCTTACCACAGCTAATGAGCCAGCAGTCATAACAGTAGAACTGATATATTTTATAAGAGTTGCCAGAGTTAAAAGTCGGCGTCGGTGGCTAAGGTGTTGCACATGCGCTTTGTAATGCCGGGATGCTGGGTTTGATCTCAGCTGCGGGCCTTGCATTGGTTCCAACAGTGGTGTTGAGACGCCCACCGTCAAAAAAAGTAATGGCAAATCCTGGACGTAAATTTGCCTAGAAAAACCACAACAGTCAATGCTGGAGCTGGTTCTGCAATGCCCTGTAAAGAATACACAACTAACTTTAATTAACAGAGTGAAAAGAAGGGATGGGATTAAAAATAAAGACATTACAAAAGGTTTAAACCGATCATACTGTTCAGTAAAGAGCAATATACAAGACGGTTTGGTTATCTGAAAAGAATGCACTGGTACCAACTGCCACAGAGAGCCATACTGAAGAAATATAATAGAGACAGGGCAAGGGAAAGACCACACAAAGGACAGAATTACAGCATGAAGAAAAGCCTTATAAAGATGATGACCTTGTACAGCCAAGAAAAAGTACCCAGAAACTTCTTACATCTCTCTCAACACTTCAGCAAGGTGGTAACTGGAGAAAGAGAATAAGAGCTGTTTTCAGAAACAGTTAACAGTAGAGAAAGTGATTCTTCTTATTCATCGCATTTACACTGGCTGTAGAATTTCTGGTTTTTCAACCACTTCTGGACTTTGGTATTGTTTCAGAGCTTTACTTTAGCATGCACATCCAGTTCACTGATCTGGCTTTTTAGTATGTACCTCAGTGTTTTCAGAAACAAAGTTAACAGTAGAGAAAGTAAACTTCTGCTTCATCGCATTTACACTGGCTGTAAAATTTCTGGTTTTTCAACCACTTCTGGACTTTGGTCTTGTTCCAGAGCTTAACTTTTGCACGCACAATCAGTTCATGGATCTGGCTTTTTTGTGTGTTCCTCACTTATCAGGCAGATGCACTATGACTTTGAAGGAAACGCCCCTAATTGGTCGCGTTTTACAACATGCTTTTGTTTAGGGGAGCAGTTGGTCTGTTCTTTCTGCCCCCAAAATGGGGCCCAGAACCCACATAAAAAGGAAATTATTCCATTCATGGTGGACACAGAGCAATGTTCTTTGTCTATGTGAATAGTAAGTAAATAAGTAAATAGCCAGTGGTGCATTAGGTCTGTAGTTCTGGACTCAGATTTGTTAGACCAGTCAGCACTCACTGGCTGATAAAGTCAACATCACACAGCTACTTTTACTTTCCAGGAGATTTTTTGGTACCGATTTTAGATTTGGTTCAACTGGGAATCCTAGGTCAACTATAAAAATATGCCTTATTGTGGATTTGAGCACAAGATATTTTGTCTGGCACTCATACATCTAGCTTCTGTATTACTGTTGCTTCTGTTATCCATGTAATTACCTACAAATATATTTTGCTAGCACTATTGATAATGATGAACATAATTTACTTCTGCCCTTAACTATAAAGACACCAGTTAGTCCTCACATCTGTGGAGGGAAAACATAATAATGTCACAGTGTTAATAATTTTTAGCTGGCACAGTTATGCCATGACAAAGGAACCCTCCATTGTGCATCAGCAAGCTGACAGAAACATTTGATTCACATGTCACCACATGTCATCACACAGTTGACATATGCAGCCATTGTGTTTACCCATTCAGTGCCAAGCATGGATCTTCACTTGTGTTAGTGTTCAGACGTTTGTTACTGTGTTCAGCACATTCCTTTTTTTTTTAAAACTCTATCACACTCCTTTCTAACACCAACTGGAAAGAGAAGGCTAATTACACCGGTGATAAAGACAAGTGATATTTGCTGCAGTGAAAGACATATCATGTTGAAGAAGAAGCATTTCCTTTCTTATTCATCACATTCCTTTCTGATCTGTCACATTCCTTTCTGGTCTGTTACATTCCTTTCTGATCCATCACATTTATTTCTAATCCTTCATTAATTTCTGATCCTTCTCATTTCTTTCTGATCTTGTACATTTCTTTCTGAT
The DNA here is from genome assembly GCA_905116865.2 of Candidula unifasciata. Lineage (NCBI taxonomy): Eukaryota > Metazoa > Mollusca > Gastropoda > Stylommatophora > Geomitridae > Candidula > Candidula unifasciata. The sequence continues at coordinate 1,045,696 of CAJHNH020007778.1, read as the reverse complement.
CCTTCATTAATTTCTGATCTTGTACATTTCTTTCTGATCCTTCATTAATTTCTAATCCTTCACATTTCTTTTTGAAAGTCAGTGTCCGAGCAAGTTTCAGACTTGTGTTGGGTTCTTATAACTTTAGGTCGTGAGTACAGGGACTAGCTAGCTGGTGCTGCAGAATCAGAGGTTCAACAAATGAATTTATGAACATTCCACCCAGTGATGTGATTATCTTTATAGATGGTTCTGTTTTAAGGGACAGACAAAATGCATTGGGGTTCATAGAAAAATACAAATGGACGTAGCTTAGTGCAACAAAGTCTGGCATATGATATCACAGTGTCTAATTTGAGAATGGCGGTGGAGGCAGTCATTTCTGCCTTCCGCTGGCTTAAGAATCAGCTGTACACTCATGCCATGATTGTAACCAACTAACAGAGCTTGTTGAGAAAGGTGGAGACAGGCATGCTCTGTGTAGAGTGGCAGGCTTTACTTCAGAGGTCCTAGGTAGTTATCATCCTTTGGATATTTTCTCCAGGTTATGTTGGTGTGTTGAGAAATGAGCAAATAGACTGGCCAATTCTGTACAGCTTGGTGGTGAATTGATGTATGACAAGCTAGATGTTGTGAGGGCCTTTGGGAGTGAGTGAACAGTGCGGAGGCACAAATAGATTATTACGATCTGAGAAGAATGGCACTGCTGGGAGTTACCAAGGGATCAGGCCAACACTGAACATTCAAGGAAAAGGCACAGTCAGACAGTTACTGTTACCATCCAAATTGGAACTCTCTGCTTGCTGCGAAAGATCGGGATAGTGCTCTTATTGGGGTGTCCCAAGTACTGGGATGTTGATTCTTAATTCAGCATTTAATGTTTCTTTCTGATCTTTCATTAATTTCTCATCCTTCACTTTTCTTTCTGATCTTTCACATTTTTTTCTGATCCTTCACATTTCTTTCTGATCCATCACATTTCTTTTTGAACCTTCGCATTTCTTTCTTATCCACCACATTTCTTTCTGATCCATCACATTTCATTCTGATCATTTACATTTCTTTCTGATCCTTCACATTTCTTTCTGTTCCTTCATATTTATTTCTGATCCTTCACATTTCTTTCTGATCCTTCACATTTCTTTCTGATCCTTCACATTTCTTTCTGATCCTTCACATTTCTTTCTGTTCCTTCATATTTATTTCTGATCCTTCACATTTCTTTCTTATCCATCGCATTTCTTTCTGATCCTTCACATTTCTTTCTGATCCTTCACATTTCTTTCTGATCCTTCACATTTCTTTCTGATCCTTCACATTTATTTCTGATCCACACTACATTCAGTTATTTTTACAACTACTCTGTTGCTGAAATGATTATCATCTGTCTACACTGTATGACTGTTTGTGAGGGAGGCAGAGCATAATTGGGTTTGACCAAAGTGCTGGGTTCTAGGCCAACATTACTTTAAGGAAGGTAAATGTCGGTCACAAGGAGTTAAAATAATACTTATCGTACGAGTGATAAAAATAATTAACGGACACATTTCCATATCGTGGTTTCCATGCTTATACTAACAGATGTGGAAACCCCTGTGGTGTAGCAGCTAGACGCTCAACTGCAAATCGGGAGGTAGTGGGTTCAGATGCTGATGGAGCCGTACTTTTTTTAAAGAAGATCTTAGCTCCCAGGTCGACACAGCCTTGAATGGGTACCAGCTACAAGTCCTGGGAAGTAAATATGGCCGCCACTATGCTGACTACATCACTCACTAAGTGCCGATTGTTCAGTGAAATATAGGTCTAGCCCTATATGCCCAGCACATGACAAGGCTTGGAAAAGGGTCTTTTACTTACTTACTGACCGATGTTCACTCATTATTGCAAGCAGTACAGAATGATAAACAAGCTTAGATCTATTTTAAATCCAATGTGTCAGCTAAGCAGACTGTGCTCCCGTAGATGCCAGGCCACGTCAACATTAAGGTAAATAAAAGTGCAGACTACTTAGCAAAAAATGCAAGTCATGCAGAACAGTCAGATGCAGGATGCACTAATGAGGAAACTAAAAGGCAGCAGTTAAAACCCATTGGAAGACTTCCGTTCCAGGACACAATCCTAAAAACCTGATAGACCTCGACACATAAAACAAATACAGACCATGTGTAGATTGCCTTTTTGACACAACAGACTCTGCAGCCATATGTACAAGAAATTCAAGTTTAGGGATTCAGAACTTTGCCCTTGTGGACAAACACCACAGAATACAGAACCTGAGCTACAGACATGCTGTCTGCTTGCACCACAGAATACCTAACCTGCGCTACAGACATGCTGTCTGCTTGCACCAAAGAATACCTAACCTGTGCTACAGACATGCTGTCTGCTTGCACCAAAGAATACCTAACCTGTGCTACAGACATGCTGTCTGCTTGCACCAAAGAATACCTAACCTGTGCTACAGACATGCTATCTGCTTGCACCAAAGAATACTTAACCAGTGCTACAGACATGCTGTCTGCATGAATCACAGAATACCTAACATGTGCTACAACATGCTGTTGCTTGCACCACAGAATACCCAACATGTGCTACATATATGCTGTCTACATGTACCACAGAACGCCTAACCTGTGCTACAGACTTGCTGTCTGCGTGCACCACAGAATACTGAACAGTGCAGTATAAAGATCCCAGGTTTGGCCAGTTTGCATTGAGTGGAAACAAAACTGTATAGAACAGTGGAAGACATGCATCTTCTACCCATAGTATTCTAATTCACTATATGCACTGCCACTACTGTTAAGTCATGCTGACAGACAGAATGGTTGCCACCACACTGTAAGTTATGTTGACAGACATTATAGTAATCTGTAATGTCTTTTTTCCCCAGTTGAACAAAAATGGTTTGATGTTCAGTGGAACATTGGGTATGGGTATCGTTGCAATTCTCACAGCCTATTGCAAACCTTATGGCCTGATGATATTCATTAAGTTTGCTGGTGGAGTTACTGCAGGTTTTGTGGACACATGTAAGTTGAGGAGTGCTCTTTGCTCTATGTGTCTTGGAGTTTATATTTAGTGTTGGTGTATATGCTTCTTTGGTTGGTTGTGAATTTTTTTTTTTTTTAGTTGGCAAGATGAATGGAATGGGAGATTGAGGAATATAATAATAATAACAACTCCACCCCAACATGTGATGCAATTTTTTGTTATTTTATCTCTTCCCCCTCCCCTTTTATTTTTGGGGTGTTGTCTGGGGCCCTTATATAACCTAATGGTTGAACGGGGTTTTGGGACTTGCACCTGGGGGATTCTCATCCGAATGGTGGCACTATGTGTTACCGGGTGTAAGTCGCTCATGTGCCGGTCCTGGTGGGGTTGAACATCACTCACTTTGGAATAAAATCAGCCAAACATCTTTACATTGTGTTTATTATTGTCATACTTGTCCCTTCATGGGACATATTTTTGTGTGTGGATGTTACGACCCAGACCCCGGCTGGGCTTCAGGTTACTTTGTAACCATCAGGAACCCCAATAAGACCTTACGTTGAACAGGGTTCAGGGACTTGACCTGGGGGATTTTACATCCCAATAATGATGCAGGGTGTTAATCACTCTGAGTTCTGTCCTAATGGGATTCAGTTGCACTCAGTCAGGTGAAATTTTTGTGGCATGTCAGCACACAAGGAAGAAGCATGATCAAGCACTCTAGTTATTAAGACACTTGATGATTATATACACCATGTTCCCCCAAAAAATCAATAACCTGTATATACTTAAAATTAACTGGTCAAAAATAATCCACATATTACCAAAATTGGTACAAATGGTAAGGAGAATGCTTTCTTTTAGAATTGCACATCATGCCATGAATTTCCTGTTACTGTGCATTTCTGGGCCTGTAGGTGGGATTGTACCACAGCTGCACCATTGTTAATTCGTCTATTTCAAAAGGGTGTTCACTGATGAAGATAAAATTGTGATAAAATGTCTTTGAAAAAAAAACTAAACTATTATTGTGCAAAATCGAACTCCTAAGGAATTTTCAAACAAAGGATGAAGTTTAGGCAGACTTCCATCATTATCATCATCATCAGGTGCCTTGCCGACTGCCGTGGGCGATCATGCCTCTCCATAATCTGCGCGATCTCCTGCAGCATGTATCAGTTCGTGTGCCGACACACCTCCATGCCATGCAACAAGACTGTCAAGCATCTTCTCTCGTTGTCTTCCTCTATCTCTCTTTCCACATATCTTTCCAGTGGTCACAAATGTTCTATTTTCCCTCTTCTCATAACATGGCCGAAAATTGATGTCTCCTTCTGATGTCTGTGATAAGTTGTCTTCGGGCTCCCGCCTCTTTCAAAACCTCTTGGTTGCTCTTTTTGGCTGTCCAAGGTATTCTAAGCATTCTTCTGTAAAACCACATCTCTGAGGCCTCCAGAAATTGTTTGGCCTGCCTACCGATGGTCCAGGATTCACAGCCATATGTTAAAACTGGATGTATGTAGCAAGCAAGAATTCTTTTTCTCTCAATGACAAGGATATATTGCACAAGATGTTTTTCATTTTATAAAATGCAGTTTTTGCCTGTCCTATTCTGTTTCTTATCTCAGTTATGCATCTTCCATCTGATGTTATCCATGTGCCCAGATACTTAAATTTCTGTACTTGTCCTAAAATAACACCATCAACTTTTATTACACACTTAGGAATAATTCATTTCTTTGATACCACCATTACTTCTGTCTTCCTATTATTCAAACTGAGGCCCATTCTTCCACTTTCTAACACCACAATGTCTATCATATCCTGTAGTTCTTTCTGACTTGTTGCTATCAAGACTGTGTCATCAGCATAACGTAAATTGTTTATATTGTGCCCAAAAAACCACATTTCTGGGCATACCAATTAAAGCTGTCATTATATATTCACTGTATATTGAAAACAAATCAGGTGACAGTACACATCCTTGTCGTACGCCCCTCTTTATGCTTTGAAATGTACCTAAACAGTTGTTAATTTTTATAGCTGCGGTTTGCTGCCAATACATATTCTTTATTATTTGTAGATCTTTCCCATCAATGTTTAATTTTTCTAACAGTTTGATTACTTCTTCATGCTTCACACAGTCAAATGCTTTTGTATAGTCTATAAAGCATATGTACAAATCAGTCCTTACTTCTATAGCTCTTTCTGACAATGTCCTTAGGATGTATATGGCATTGTTTGTACCTTTTCCTTCTACAAATCCACATTGTTCATCGCTGATTTCTGGTTTAATTTTGTTTCTTATTCTTCTCATAATTATTCTCAGTAAAAACTTAGTCATGTGACTCAAAAGACTTATTGTGCTATGGTCTTCACATTTTATAGTGCCTGGTTTCTTAGGCAGAGCTATAAATATGGATTTTAAAAGGTAATTTGGAATATACCTACTATTATAAATATCATTTAAAAGTTTAGTTATTATTTCAATTCCAAAATCTCCCAGTGCTTCGATTTCTTCCAGTGAGATGTTGTCTGGCCCGGGTGCTTTTCCTTTCTTCATATGATGTATTGCATCCTTAACTTCTGCAGTCATTATTGGTGGACCATCATTGTTGGTCTGCAGTTCTACATCTGGTCAATTATCATCATACAATTCCCCTATATACTCTGTCCATCTGTTAATTATATTACTATGTCCCATTAATAAGTCACCATCTGGAATGAGTCGTGGCTTGACTTGGAATAAAGCGTGGCTTTCTACCGTCACTTGAAATGCACCTTGTCTTGCGACAAATCTCCTCTCGCCATGGCTCACTCTCTGGATGATTAATTCACACTGCTCTCACGTCTAGGTTTAATAACACAACGCCGCTCAGCTTCTTTGTACATGCTGTCAGTTTATTCAGTCACATATGTTCCACATGTTTTCACAACTATTCAGACTACTATCGCTCACGACATATTCTAATACTGGTCACACGCACGACATAAAGACTACATCTTCAATTACCACAACCGTCTTCCCTGACTTCTGATGATCGACTGACCACGAGTCTAGCTCGGCCTTCCCCTCGCTTACTCGACTAGCCACAAGTTTCTCGTGCTGTCACTTGTAGCACGGACTTCCTGCTGGCCACAATGTACTCGTGGAGACCATGCAAAGCAGGGTCATTACATCCTCCCCCCTTCTTAACAAAATGATACTTTATGGAACATCAAGTATCATTTTCCATTCAACTGTTAAATGGCACTTTAACTGCGCTTTTCAGGATTACTGTTCCTAATTACCCTAAATTACTGCCCTTGGTTTTAACTTTTTACTGTATGCTTTTTCAAGTACTGATCTGGTGAAGGGTATCTTATCTTTTGCACCTATTGCATCTGTAGTTATAGCTTCGTCACTATATCTATTCTATCAGGTTCATGTGGAATGATAATCATTGTGATGATGGTGATGATGATGGTCAGCTTTGAGATATTTACTACATAGAAAATTGAATTAAACCAATATTTCTACATCACCTTTTACAGGATATTCATCCCCAAGGACTCTTAGCCGATATGATAGTGGTGAGATATATTTATCATAGTGCTTCCGGTTTCCCAAAAAGCCTCTATAACACCTTTTACAGGGTAATTACCCAACCCCAAGGAATCTACCACACAAAAAAATGCATGTTGGGATATATTTTTCATAGACATAGTCTACTTCACCTTTCACAGGGTAATTACCCAACCCCAAGGAATCCAACATGAAAACAATGAAAGTTGAGACATATTCATAGATTTTAGAGTTTCCCCCAAGTCTATATAACCTTTACCAGGGTAGTTAACCCCAAGGAATCTCATGAAACAATGACTATTGGGATATTTTTTAATAGAGTTTAGGGTTTCCCCACCAGTCTCTTCATCACCTTTAACAGAGTCGTTAACTCCAAGGAGTCCCAAGCACCTTTCCCCCTTTAGATGGACACAGGTGAGTTCAACTCCTCTACTGTGCTTGTGCTTTGATGTGTGCACTCTTTCTTTACCATCAGTCTATCTAGTCAGCATCAGTATAACTATAGCAGTTATAATCTTGGGTGTCGTGGACAACTTTACCATGTCCCTGTGCTGTGTAATCTTGCTAAAACATTTCAAATTGAATTGTTTAAGTCATTCTTGAAAGAAACAATATGTTTTCCTATGATTGTGGTCCACGAGGTTTTCGAATTTCCTTCGGACAAGCTCCCCACTTGGAATGAGTCGTGGCTTGACTTGGAATAAAGCGTGGCTTTCTACCGTCACTTGAAATGCACCTTGTCTTGCGACAAATCTCCTCTCGCCATGGCTCACTCTCTGGATGATTAATTCACACTGCTCTCACGTCTAGGTTTAATAACACAACCCCGCTCAGCTTCTTTGTACATGCTGTCAGTTTATTCAATCACATATATTCCACATGTTTCCACAACTATTCAGACTACTATCGCTCACGACATATTCTAATACTGGTCACACGCACGACATAAAGACTACATCTTCAATTACCACAACCGTCTTCCCTGACTTCTGATGATCGACTGAACACGAGTCTAGCTAGGGCTTCCCCTCGCTTACTCGACTAGCCACAAGTATCTTGTGCTGTCACTTGTAGCACGGACTTTCTGCTGGCCACAATGTACTCGTGGAGACCATGCAAAGCAGGGTCATTACACCATCTTTTGATTTCAAACATCCTGTGCTGTTACATGTCATCTTTCCTGTTAACATATTCATCTTTTGGTACATGGAATGTGAGTCTTTCCTGTTGTTTTCCCCAATCTCTGTACACATTTGATTGCCAGGCTTCTTTGCCACTTTGCATTTGTTCACTATTTCTTTTTGTATTCTAGAGTATTCTTCTTTTTCATTCTTTTTCTTCCTTCTTTCATCCATCAACTGCAGAATTTCGGTTGACATCCATTTCTTTTTTGCAACTCTATGGGTTGGTGGGATTGTCTCTTTAGATGTCTGCTGAATTGACTCACGCAACATATCCCACTGTTCATCAATAGTCTGTATAATTTCCATTGCATTACACCGGTTTTGTACAGTGACATTGTACTGGTCCTTAATTTCTTTATCCGTTCTAAGAATTCGTAAATTTAACTTGATGTTCTGTGGTGTTTTTCTAATGTTCTTTAGTTTTATTCTAATTTTTCCTACAACTGGAACATGGTCACTAAAGCAGTCTGCTCCAGGTCTAGTTTTTGCTCCAACTAAGCTGCTCCTGAATCTTCTTGAAATCAAAATATAATCAATCTGATTGCGGACATTATCACCAGGACTTTTCCAAGTCCACAATCTTTGAGGATGGTGTTTAAACCAGGTGTTACCTTTTATCATGCTGCGTGACTCAGCCCATGCTATTAATCACCTCCCACATTCTTTTCTCCTAGGCTATAGCCACCCGTTATTCCATACACTTTTTCGGAAAGGCAGCAGTCAAAAATGGACTGTGAGCTAGTCTATGGCCTCATAAATGTGGCAGTGAAAAAGTGGCAGATCCGGCTAGATACTTGTGATATAGCTGGTGGTGTATATTTTGAGAACAAATTTATTTAAGCAATATGTAGGTTAATTTTTTTTAAATCTTTTGTATCAATTTTTATAATAATCAGATGATTTTTGACAGAGTTATTAAGGGGTTATTGGTTTTTTTTTTTTGGGTGGGGGGGGGACATGGTATATACATATATACATACACACACACACGTATAAACATAAACGCGTACACTGTTATACTTTATTTCAGGTGGCAATTCTGAACAGATGCGTATATGGGGCAACGAAGGCCAAGGTTTGATGCAGTTTTTACACTTTGCCTTTGCATTCGGAGGTGTCATATCCCCACTATATTCGGCACCTTTCTTGGCACAGAAAGCCACTGAACATGAAAATAGCACCATTCAAAGTGGCAACTCCTCTATAGCAGAACTGGTCATTGGTAATTTCAGTATTTTGAATGACAGCAGCATTGTTACAACACTGGGAAGTGACGTTGTTACAAATGGTACTGGTGATTTGACTATAGTTGGTAACCAAGAAACAAATGTACACATCGCTTTTATAATCACTGGAATCTTTTCAGTATTGTCCGGATTGCCATTCCTAATATTTTGTCTATCTGATAAAATAAGTAAGAAAGCGGCAAAAAGTGCAACAGAGGCAAAAATTACTCAAAGAAAATTACCAAAGCCCATGTTTGTTTTCATCTTGTTCACACTTTGTTTATTTTATATTCTGTATTGTTGCGTAGAAGACACATTTGCTTCTTTTCTCATGACATTTCTTGTTAGAGAGTACACTGATGTGACAAAAGTCGAAGGTGCTCATATTACAGCCATTTATTGGGCATCATTTGCGACGTCCCGATTTTTAATGATATTCGTAGCAAAATTTCTATCTGCTGTTCGGTTGTTATATTTATGTTGCACTCTCATGGTTATTGCATTCTCTAGCTTTATAATTAGTGCTGTGGCTGGGAACATACTGGCACTAACAGTATTTGCCGCACTGGCAGGTTTAAGTATGTCTGCTGTCTTTCCTGCTGGATTTTTGTTTACCGAGACGGAGCTGTTGAGAGTGACAGCTCCAATCTCTTCCTGCATCCTTGTATCTGCGTCAGTAGGCACTATGGTGAATCCACTTGTTCTTGGCTATCTTATGGAGGAATTCAGCAACATGTGGTTCTGTTACCTGTTGGTTGGAGAAACACTAATAGTCGGTGCTATTTTCCTTTTTCTTTTAAATTTTAACAGACACTTTGTTAATAAACGTTACGGCCGGCTAGGTTCGGCTGTGATAGCGTCAACAATTAACGTAGAAGAGAAAGAAACCCGGCAGCCACTCAGTGCTACCCAAGATGAAGTCATTGTTGGAAATGGTAGTGCATGAATGTTGTTTTCTCTCACTAGTGTAAACTGTGTTAGAACAATGAAGCAATGTTTTAAATGATGTTACCGTAAATTGTGACTTACAAACTGACCTGACGTACAAGTCAATCTTAAGATTTTTAGCTGAAAGTAGGCATGTACTTACTGAATAGGTCGATCCCCAAATATATTATTGGCTGTCAGTATGTTAAATGGCAGATGTGTTTACTAAACATTCACTAAACACAAGTTTTATTGGGATACATTTGTGGTGATTGGTACAATGATTGGTAAACAGTGATTGTTAAGAGTGCTGTCCCATTTGTTTACAATTAGGTGGTAAATGTCTGCAGTTTATACTCACCATATAATTTGAACTCTAGTTTTAGAAATATCTTTTTAGTCTTGAAACTCAGCTGCAGTTTATGGTGAGTTTAGTTTTGTTATTTGTAACATTTTAAATATTCATTGTTAGAGCTATTGCCATCACTAAAAGGTTTATTATTTGTTATTGTTTTTTGTGGCCATCCATTTTGTGACTTTATGAGATCCTCATTGTCTTGGGTTTGAGTCTGCACTGCATCAGATTGTTTATAATTGTTCTTGGCTCCTAGATAGACCCAGTAAAAGTTATGGGAAGTAAAGACAACCAGTGTGAGGTTGTCTGCATCACCCATCGAGTGCAGATTCATCTATAAAAAATGGGTTTGCACCAAATGCCTGATGCAGCACTGGTATGAACACTTTTTTCATATAAAAAAAATAAATTTGTCCATACCATTATATGAGATCTGCAGGAGCACGGTAGCTAGAAGGATACTTGCTGCTTGATGTTCACATTAAAATACAAAAAAAAATCTTTAGCACAATATATTGTAACTATGACAGTAACAAATTTAAGCTGTTCTTTAAGGATACTGTCTTTCTTGGACACCCATCTTCTGCAAAGTTTTCCAGGATTAAAGAAGTTAAATAATAAAATTAACTCTTTCAGTCACACAAGGTTTTTTTTTTACAAAAATCATTATTTTTTATTACATACTGCCACGAAGACTCCAACCACGTGCCGTGTTCCGGGAATGATAAATGAATGAAAGATACTCCTGTAATTGCCAGATTTATTCATTATACACCCACCAAAACTTTAATATAAAAAGACACTTGATGTGATGTTTGACACATTTGGGGAAAAATCAGTAACACATCATGCGTTGTTTGGGACTGAAAGAATCAAGTTTAAAATAGTTTGTTAACTCTTTTACTATTAGTAAGTAAGTAAAGTAAAAACCCTTTTCCACGCCTTTAGGCGTATAGGGCATATAGGGCTAGACCTATATTTTTATAGACCAATCGGCACAAGAGGGGTGATGTGGTCAGCATCACGCCGGCCGCCTTTACTTCCCGGAACACATCTATTAGAATTACCTTCTTCTTCTTCTTCTTGTGTTCGCTTTCTGATTTACACCGACAGACAGGTTCTTGTGATAAACTTGACTGTTTTAATGAGTTCATTTTTAGTCCCATACAACTTTGTGTACAGTGGTGACTCACTGGGCCAGTATTCCTTTCTTAATGGGCTGAACAAGGGACAGTCTTGCAGGACATGTTCTGTAGTCTGCACACATAGCCCACAAGGGCAAAAAGGTGAACTACTTAGACGAAGCCTGTGCATATGCTGGTTAAGTTTGTTATGTCCTGTCCTGAGACGTAGGACAATGACCTGCCCATGCCGGTCAAGTAAGTGGTAGTCATCTCTGGCCAGACTCTGTTCACTTCTGATAGCCTGGATGGCCCTTTTCTTCTCATAGTATGTTACTGCATTGCTTCTCTTCTTGGTCACATTCTGCCCCTTTTTTTAGCAAGTTTATCTGCGGTTTCGTTTCCTGGTATACCACAGTGGGATGGCACCCACTGGAGTACAGTACACTTTTGGGCAGCCACCTTGCCAAGTTTAGATCTCAAGTGAGGGAGTTTGCCACTCTTGAGGGCTTGAAGCACTGAAAGCGCATCTGTGAATATAACCACTTGGTGGCAGTCAGAACTGGTGTTGTGTAACATTTCGGCAGCCTGCTCTAGTGCTACAATCTCTGCTGTGTAGTTGGAACAGAATTTACCAGTGGGTATCCACTTTGTGTGGCGGTGGTTGCCTGGGTATGTAATAAAGACTCCAGCACCCCCATTTTTAACCGCGCTGGTTGCTGATCCATCTGTGTAAATATGTATCCATGACTGTTCGGGATAGTTTTCATGAATCGGAATTACCTAATATGTTTGCTTTTCTGAGCACCATGTGCCATACCCAGATGTAGCTTTAACTTATTCTTTCCCAGTTGTTACTTTGGTTTCTGTTGGTCCCATTGTATTATAATTTAAACCTTTTCATAACAGTACTCTGTGATTTGAGTTTATTCAAGAACTGACATCACATCATTCAGGGCATACCCATAAGCGCTTCATACCCATTTTCAGCAGCCACCGCAGAGTTCCAATACCAATGGTGCCAGTAGCAGTTTGAAAATGTGTCCGTCTTGCCTTTCCTCTAATCATTGAGTATCGGCCAGATCCTGTCATCGCTCCTCGCTTCATCACTGTCATCAGACTGACTATCACTATGATTTTCTAAACTATACACGTGCTCCCATAAGGCCTTAACCACATCTGCCTTATATTGCATCAGTAATCCACCAAGTTTGTGCAGAGCCAGCCAATATGTCTGCCTGTTCATTTTCCAACAAACTGGCATACACCGGAAAAAAGATCCAGACAGTGCTCTTCAGCATACCAATACTCTGTTTATTTTTGTATAGGTAGCTACTGCTTAGGAATTCAGCAGTTAAATAAACACTCATCTGGTATCTGAAAGAGTTAACTGAATTTAAACAAATATGGTGTATACAGTGTCATCTCTATTTGTGATTACTTGATATGATCATTACATCATCATCATTATCATTTATAGCAGGTCCTTTGTAGAATGTTTCTATCATCGCAGCATGCTGGAAAGACAGTCCCTGCCAGCTTTCAGGTCTCATTAACTTTCATGCTCAGAGTGTCCTTCATACCCCATGTACCAATGTACTGTTGTCTTCTTCTTCTTCTTCTTCTTCTTCTTCTTCTTCTTCTTCTTCTTAGTGTTCACCTACTGTAAACTCTGGCAGAAATTTCTGGTTGTTCATCCACTTCTGGACTTTGGTCTTGTTGCAGAGCTTTGCGTGCACATCAAATTTACAGGTCTGGCTTGTTTGTATGCGGACTGTTGGTTCCTGACCTCTTAGGCAGATGCATTCTGACTTCAAAGTAAACATCTCTCAGTAGTAGGCTTTTTTCGACATGTTTGTTAGGCCGTGAATCTGTTCTTTTCCCCAAGACATGGGGATTTGAACCCTAGACTTTCAGGCTGGCAAGTGAGCCTTTAGCCACTAAACAGCTAGTGCTGCCTTTTACTATGTATATATTTTTAATACTCTTGAAACCTCTCTTCTAAAGCTGTAGGTTTACGTGTTTTTTTAAAAACAATTATTTGTTATATATGCTTTCATTCAGTGGCTTTCAACCTTCCTAATGCCGCAACCCTTTAACACAGTTCCCTCATGTTGAGGCCACCCCCTCCCCAAACAGTTATTTTCCTTCATAACTTCAATGAATGTTTTGCAATGGTCTAAGGTGACCCCTGTGAAAGGGTCATTTGACCCAAAAAATGATTATTAATGTCTTTTTTAAATATCAGTGCTATTTTTTCATGACATTGTAAAAAAAAATTGTTCAGCTCCTGTTCTGGATTTAAATAGTTCGATCGATTGATCATCAATTTGTCCCTTCTGGGCTAATACCTGAAGGTTTACCATGCCATCTTGAGATTAGACACCTCAGTTTAGAAGGCAGACTAACAAGGTAGTTCCCAGATATCCCGTTCATCATCTAAAGAAGTTATAATTAGGGCTTCCCTAATAGCTGCAAAAGCCAGGTGTAACCCGCAGTCCTGTGCGGGTAAGGATCATTGAAATGATGCCTGACTAGTGCTGTTTATCTTCTGCTGCTTGCTGCAGTGCTGCATTGTGTCTTCAGTGTGATTATGTTGCTGGCTCGCCTCTTCATCAGTTACTATTAAATTTACCTTCCATGACTTTATAATTTGGACAACTAAGAAAATCATGACCAAGTTTTGACAGCCTTCTCTTTATTGCTCTGTTTTTCATTTGTTCTCTTTTAATGATACTATCATGTCTTTTTTTTTTCACTCTAGCCTGACATATATCTCTTAGAACCATTAATGAAAGCTATTTTTTTTTTTTTTTTTGGGTGTGTATCATGTTTTTCCTTGCAGTTGTTTCTTTACATCGTTGTAAAGAATTTTAACGAAAAAGTTGTTTCCTGGGTTGAGTGACATATTTTTTTTTAAATGTGCTCTATGAAACATAATCTTTATTTTACATGTCATAGTTATTTATTTTATATTTTTTTTATCACCTTTGTTTTTCTTTGATTATACGGTTTACAGCTAGGCTATAATATCTTTGCCTTTTGGTCCAACAGATCCAGTTTTAACAAACTCTTAATTTGTTGCCGTTTAAAAAAAAATTTATTAGGGGGAAGTGCGTCGGATATTTTTCCTTCAGAATTATCAAAATGGGCACAGGAACCCGTGTGGAATATTTTATTATTTTTTGTTTTCTGTAATCTTCAGAAACAGATTATTTTCATTTTAAATTAAATTTGAAATCATAAAAGAAAAAAATGCTTTAGTTTAAATTCCCTGTAGTAGGTATCTCTCTTATAGACGAATGATGAGAATTCCCAGAACAGATAAAAAGAGCAATGAAGTCATCTTGAAAGAAACTGGCTCACTAAGAGAACTGATTGCTTAACTGGACAGTTTGACATCATGGAATGGAAGATTATCTGTGTCAGAGTTAATTGGAAGTACGTGAGACACAAGATTATGGATAGACATGACTACCAGTGCTACACGGCATGGACTTTACGAAGAAGAAGAAGATATCCCTCATTCCTCAGTCTGTCTCTGTCTGTCTCTCATTTTCTAACTCTCCCACCTCCCCTCCTCCCTGAAAGTCGACATCAGAAATAAGAGACATAAAAACACTGATAACAGGATTGGTTATGTCACATAGTCATCTATATGTGGACCAGAGTATAGTAATGTTCATTATTATTATCTTTTTTAGTGACAGTCCAACTTTACATTTGGGCCAAAGTATGATAGTGCCAAATCTGATTGTGAGTCGTTAGGGTCGATTGTGCAGAAATAATGCTCTTAGTCTGGAATGAAGCCAATGTTGTATTGCCATGTGCAATTAAGGGTGACAGCAGCTGAAGTTTACTTTATCACCCAAACCCAAACTTTATTACCAAATCTCAATTACTGATATCATGAGATTGTTTTCACACCCTGCAACAATAATGTGGCCTGAATGTTTTTGGAAGTTTAAAATAATTATGGTTATGACATCAACAATGCCCCGCACAGTGTCAGGAAATGGTGTCATAATGTTATTTCTTTAAATAGTACCTGCACTGGTTTGTCACTGTAGAAAAAAAAAGTGGGAGAGGAGGAAATTAAAAGAGTTGGTCTTCTCTTTGAAATGATGTGCTTTTTATTTGCATTATGTCTAGCACTAACCGATTTACTCATCAATAAGTCCTCAGTCGTTACATTATTCCTGTCATTGCCAGTTGATAATGGCTTTTCCTCTGATGAAACTATAACCAAATAGTTCAACACAACACACACAAAATGAGCATGCCTCACCACAAACCATTCTCAGGATTGCTTCCACAGTTTGTCCACAGCTGTATTACCTTCCTGGTTCTTCAGACTGGCTTTATGCAGGCAGAGTTCAGTGTAAGCTATGATATCTAAATCCTGTTTCAGAAGTATTGCTTATAGCTGGTTATTCTGTGATACCTAGCCCTCTAACTTGAAATTAGTTTAATTTTAAATATAGAATTTACATGTAAACTGTGATGTGCTAGATTAATATAAATATGATCTGTATCTGTACAAATTGCTCAAGTTGCATTTTAACATGCTGCGTTGCTGCCGTATAAGGTCGAAAAATTCAAAAAAATCCAATAGTTTATCATTACTAAGTGACATGGCCTAAATGAAAGTTTACTTATGTTAATCCCCAGCATTGTTGTCTTCACGTGCACTTATGCAGACTTCTTCTAGTTTGTCTCTTGAGGCTTTCTGTAAACATTTCCTAGTGATTTTTGCTCATAATTGTATGTCAGTAATTCTTGTGTTGGATTTTTATTGAATTAGTTGATGTGTTTGTGCAGTAGCTGATATGTGCACAACAGGTATTATGTGCACAGTAGGCAATGTATGTTAAATAGGTGAAATGTGCACATTGGGTGATGTATGCACAGAAAGTGATGTGCACAGTAGGTGATGTGTGTACAGTAGGCTACGTGTGCGCAATCGGTCATGTGTGCACAATAGGTGATGTGTTTACAGTAGGTCATGTGTGCACAATAGTTCATGTATACACAATAAGTGATGTGTTTACAGTAGGTCATGTGTGCACAATAGGTGATGTGTTTACAGTAGGTCATGTGTGCACAATAGGTGATGTGTTTACAGTAGGTCATGTGTGCACAATAGGTGATGTGTATGCAGTAGGTCATGTGTGCACAGTAGGTCATGTGTATGCAGTAGGTCATGTGTGCACAATAGGTGATGTGTTTACAGTAGGTCATGTGTGCACAATAGGTCATGTGTGCACAATAGGTGATGTGTATGCAGTAGGTCATGTGTGTACAGTAGATGATGTGTATGCAGTAGGTCATGTGTGTACAGTAGATGATGTGTATGCAGTAGGTCATGTGTACACAGTAGGTCATGTGTATGCAGTAGGTCATGTGTGCACAATAGGTCATGTGTGCACAATAGGTGATGTGTATGCAGTAGGTCATGTGTGCACAGTAGGTCATGTGTATGCAGTAGGTCATGTGTGCACAATAGGTGATGTGTTTACAGTAGGTCATGTGTGCACAATAGGTCATGTGTGCACAATAGGTGATGTGTATGCAGTAGGTCATGTGTGTACAGTAGATGATGTGTATGCAGTAGGTCATGTGTGTACAGTAGATGATGTGTATGCAGTAGGTCATGTGTACACAGTAGGTCATGTGTATGCAGTAGGTCATGTGTGTACAGTAGATGATGTGTATGCAGTAGGTCATGTATGCACAATAGGTGATGTATGTGCAGTAGGTGATATGTGTGGAGTAAGTAACATGTGCACAGTAGCTAGCTTCTGATGTTTCAACTAATTACCGACTTTAGGATAAGCACAATTTAAAAAAATTGTAGCCAAGTAATTATTTGAATAAATAGACACATTTCATAATCATCATCTTCATCCTCTTACACCTTGTGTTGTCGAGGTGAAGTATTACCAGCAGGAGTATTTCGTTTTGTATATGGTGGCTCTCATAGACACTTTATTGCCTCAGTCCATCATTAGCATGGTCAGCATCCCTTTCAATGACCACCTGGTCTATACATTATTGCTTATTGCCTCACGTGACAGTTGAGTTAAATAGTTTATTCAAATAGTCTCAAAATGACATGCCAGTATTTTATAACTATTATGTTAGTACTTAATTATGTTTTATATTAATGGTTAAATTTTGTATATTTAATTATTTAATTGTATCACACATGTGTTCTATTCCATATTGTTTGATTACATTTAATCTTTTTCTCTCTTACATTTCTGTCCTCTGCCATATTATGTTTATTGGGGGGGGGGGGGGGGGGGGGTGGATTCCTCCTACCATAATATTCAACAAAATTTGATATTTTTATCATGTAGTTGTGATAAATATATTCTGTTTATTTATCATTAATTGATGTGTCCTATTTAGGGGCCAGTTTTTTGTGTTGTTTTTTGTTTGTTTTGTTTAACCCTACCAGACCTGAGACCCTAAACCTAACTGCCCCCTATACCTGAGCTCCTGGGCATCAACACACAAAAACCAACATGATATACAAAAATATTAGTTACGTGCAAACAAGTGGCTAGAATAAGATGAAACTTGGAGACATAGTAGAAAATAGGTTTACCTTTCATCTAGCGCCAGTATTCCATCTTTGTGTGCTATTCCAGCCAGCAAGATCGGCCTTGTTTCACAAAGTGAGCACCAGATATTGCTGTTTGAGGGACACCCCCTTCTCTTACTATCGATCTAGTTTTAAATCTATAATTTTCAAGAATCTCCTCATCACTCTTGCTCACACTGACTGTCACTTCAACTAGGAACGTATTCTTCATGAAATTCTGACTCCTCAGAGTTTAAATCAATTAAAGTATCGATCACCTGTTGGACTGTGAAAAGCCTACACCTACTTCACTTTCCTGTCGAAGTGCTTGGTTCTTTAGCTGCTGGTTTCATTGTGAATTTTCAGATTTTTTTCACGTAAAACAACACAGATTTAATCCAAACTCATCTGGAATGACTATCCACAAGGTCTGATCATGATTGGCTAGTTATTTATAGTTTGTGACGCATGTTTTCATGTAGTACACATATTATCGATATTGAGGGACACCGGTTTAGCGGCAGATTAGGAAATTCCCGAAATAGCGGGACATCAGTCTGGTAGAGTTAAATGTAAACCTTTCTGCTGTTTTGCTAATTCGTAGTAGCCAGGCAACTTAGTATTTTGTTCTGTATTGTTGCGAAATCTTGGTTTTCAATTAAATTTTGTAAGACTGAAATTTGTTAGACAAGAAGTTAACTTGTAATTTATCTAACATGAATAAACTAACCATTAGGCAAGAAAGTGCACATGTTTAAGTCATCTAACACCAAGCTAACCAATGGACAAGAAAGTGCACATGTTGTAAGTCATCCAACACCAGGCTAACCAATAGACAAGAAAGTGCACATGTTGTAAGTCATCTAACACCAAGCTAACCAATAGACAAGAAAGTGCACATGTTGTAAATCATCTGACACCAAGAAACTAACCAATAGTTGAAAAAGTGCGCTCATTGTAACTCATCTAACACCAAGAAATTAACCAATAGCCAAGAAAGTGCACTCACTGTAAGTCATCTAACACCAGGCTACAAACCATTAGACAAGAAAAAGAGCTTGTAATTCATCTAACATCAGCTAACCATTAGACAAGAAAGCGTGATTGTTGTAACTCATCTAACACCAAGAAACTAACCGTAAGACAAGAAAGTGTGATTGCTGTAGCTCATCTAACACCAAGAAACTAACTAGTGGACAAGAAAGTGTGATTGTTGTAACTCATCTAACACCAAGAAACTAATTGTTAGAATAGAGAGTTTGATTGTTTAACTCATCTAACACCAAGAAACTAACAATTAGACAAGAAATTGTACTTGTAACTTAATCAGTATCAAGCGTCTTGGCTCAAGTTGACCCAGCCTAAAATGATTATAGGATTTTTCCTAGGGAGTAAAGGCAGCCCACATGGTGTTGACTACACACTACTTTGTGCTGATTGGTACATACAAATATGGGTCAGGCACCATATGCCAGATGCACCACTGGCACAAAATGGTTCTTTTAACAACACAGTTCTTTTGTCATATATGGTATCTGTTATTTTACTTGACTCTACATATACCAAATATTTATTCAGTTTATTATGGTATTTTTCAGAGTGGGGTATTGAAACATTTTTCACATTTCATGTACAGTTAAAAAAAAAAAAATATATATATATATATATATATATATATATATATATATATATATATATATATATATATATATATATATATATATATATATATATATATATATATATATAAATGTACTCAATGGCACTTACATACAGTTAGATTGTATTTACTCCTGGTCAGAAACTTTTTCACTGGCCATGCACCTCTCATTCATGAAATCCTAGTTTTTCTTTGTTTCTGTTAATGCTATAAATCAAAATAAATTCATAACTCTTGTAATCTATTACAACAGTAAATTTTGTTAAAAACATCAAAAATCAGTTTTAGTAAAATGTTACTGGTGATTTTGTATGTGTCTATAGAATACTATGTGAATTAGGGATATAACTGGTGATACTATTGATTCACTTTAGTATGATTTGGTGATGTTTTATGCACGAAGCTCAAGATGGCATTATGTCCTACTGTTGTGCCATATGATGTGTATGTGAAACACACAAATGTAAATATAACTAATATTATAATTTACCTGTAAGTCAACGATATTTTGTTAAGCACATTTATGTATGTTTTTTTTTTCATGTAACCAGATTTGAATTATTTAAATTTTAATTATGATTTTATGATAGAATCACTTATATTGAGTTTTGGGAGAAAACCAAGCAAGTTCCATAGGACCAAAGTCTGAAGAAATGATGCTGGTATTGGATAGGAGACATCTTGAGAAAACCTGAAAACAGTATAACTAGAATGTCTTTGCACTGGAACCCACAGGGGCATAGAAAATGCCCACTGCTACCAGTGGACTGCTGTTACTTTTAATTGGGTCCCGGATAGTTAGCATCCTTTGGATTTTTTCTCCAGTTGATGTCAGTGTTTTGGGAAATGAGCAGGCAGATAGACTGGCCGGTTCTGCACCACTTGGTAATGAACTGACAAGCTAGATATTATGAGGGCCCTTTGGGAGGGCGTGAACATTTGGGAGACACAAATAGATCATTATGGTCTAAGGAGAATGGCCCTGCCAGGAGTTACTTGGGGATCTGGCCGACGCTCGACACTCAGGGGAAAGGCAAGATGGATATACAGTCAGACAGTTACTGGTGCCATAGAAATTGAAACTCTTTGCTTGCTGCTGAAGATGGGGGACAAAGCACTTATGGGAGTGTCCCAATTTCTGTGATGTCGATTCCTAATTTAACATTTTGTAAGTAGGGGTGCTCTACTATAACTTCTTCTTTTTCACATTCACCTGCTGTAAACTGGTGGACATTTCTGGTTGTTTTTCCACTTCTGGACTCTAGTCCTGTTCTTGAAACTGAGTGTTGCGTGCACATCCATTTTACAGGTCTGACTCATTTGCATGCAGACTGTTGGTTCCTTGCTCTCGGGCATATGTACTTCCACTTTGAAGGAAGCTCCCAATTAGTCGATTCTTATGACATGCTTTTGGGAAGGCATTAGGTCTATTCTTGTTTTCTCCCACAGTGGGGCCCCGGACCCCCACACCGGGACCTTCTATAACTGTGTTACCTGATTGTATAAGGCCTTTTGTATTTGCTGCTGTTTTATTCTTACTCTTGAGGACATCTGTGCTGGAGAGAGAAGAAAGAACCAAACAACCAGCTCATGATTGTTTGTTGTTTATCTGTTTTGGTTATTCACAAGTATTAAGATTGCTGTGTGATTTACTAATAACTGGTGGTGGTGTCTATTAAATTATGTCTTCTTCTTCTTTTCTCTACTTCTGGAATGCCTCACAACATCAGGGCAGGAGGAGATCTCTGTAACTGGTCTTTCTGCTCGCTTCGTATATAGTACTTTTAAGTGTTTCCTATATTTTTGTAGTCTTGTTTTCTCCCACAGTGGGGCCCCGGACCCCCACACCGGGACCTTCTATAACTGTGTTACCTGATTGTATAAGGCCTTTTGTATTTGCTGCTGTTTTATTCTTACTCTTGAGGACATCTGTGCTGGAGAGAGAAGAAAGAACCAAACAACCAGCTCATGATTGTTTGTTGTTTATCTGTTTTGGTTATTCACAAGTATTAAGATTGCTGTGTGATTTACTAATAACTGGTGGTGGTGTCTATTAAATTATGTCTTCTTCTTCTTTTCTCTACTTCTGGAATGCCTCACAACATCAGGACAGGAGGAGATCTCTGTAACTGGTCTTTCTGCTCGCTTCGTATATAGTACTTTTAAGTGTTTCCTATATTTTTGTAGTCCATATTCTGTGTGGTCAACCTCTGGGTCTTTACTGTTGTATCTGTATAACATTTGAAGCCTGTAAGTAGCAAAATAGCTGGTGTCTCTGGCTAAGGCATTACAAGCGCACTTCATAAATCTGATGTACCGGCTTCAATCCCAGCTGCTGGAGATTTGGCATCAGACTGCCTAGCATTGGCTTCAGTCGTGGTTTTTGAATGCCAACCGTTGAGAAGCAGTGGCAAACTACTGAATGTAAAATTCCTTAGTGAAATCACAAACTGTCCGAAAATGCTGTGGTTGGTTCTGCAAGGGGCTGTAAATGGTATGCAACTAACTTTTAAATTAGCCAAATGATTTATTGATATAATCAGATGTAGGGCTTTTACTGGCGATATATTGATGTTACCAGATTTTGGGTTTTTACTGGGGATATATTGATGTTACCAGATTTTGGGTTTTTACTGGGGATATATTGATGTTACCAGATTTTGGGTTTTTACTGCGGATATGTTGTGTGTAGGAATGTTCTTCTTCTTATCTCCCAATGGAGCATAGGTCCTGTCTCACCTCCCACCATATCTGTATGTGTGTGTTTTCTTGTTTGTGTGAATTTTGCATTTAAAGCTTTCAACTGGATGAAGTAGCTGATCACATGCTAACCTTCCTTAGCTGCTTATAAGAATAGTGTGTTACAGCAATGGTTCCCAGTTAAGACCTGCATTACAAACTTTTAGAAATGCAAAATAATTGCATACTTAAGTTGAGGTTTTCTCCGTTAATAATAACACTGACTCCTTAAACTTATTCTGCAGAACCCTAGGGGTTTGTGGATCACCAAATGGGAAAGACCAAGTTAAAGTGTTGTAATTCTTTGCTTCTCTTATAGACCCCTAGTAACATGCCTATGTGTGGTTAGTTTATTATCTTTTTGGTGGTATGATTGATGTAGTAGGTGAACTTTGGTGTGACGTGTAGTAGGTAGTATGTATAACTGATTGATGACACTGATGAACTTTGCTGTCACATATATGAATAAATACATGATTTACTGATGAGCTGAGGCATGTATATGAATAACTGGATGATTTACTGATGTGAACTTTGATGAGACAAGTATATGAATGGTATGCATGATTTACTGATGTAACTGGTGAACATTGGTGAGAGAGGTATGTGAATGGTATGTATGATTTACTGATGTAACTGGTGAGCTTTGGTGAGACAAGTATGTGAATGGTATGTGTGATTTACTGAGGTAGCTAGTGAGCTTTGGTGTGATAAATATGTGAATGGTATGTATGATTTACTGAGGTAGCTAGTGAGCTTTGGTGTGATAAATATGTGAATGGTATGTATGGTTTACTGAGGTAGCCGGTGAGCTTTGTTGTGATAAATTTGTGAATGGTATGCATGGTTTACTGAGGTAGCTAGTGAGCTGTGGTGTGATAAATATGTGAATGGTATGTATGGTTTACTGAGGTAGCTAGTGAGCTTTGGTGTGATAAATATGTGAATGGTATGCATGATTTACTGATGTGACTGGTGAACTTTGGTGAGATAAGTATGTGAATGGTATGTATGGTTTACTGAGGTAGCCGGTGAGCTTTGTTGTGATAAATTTGTGAATGGTATGCATGATTTACTGATGTGACTGGTGAACTTTGGTGAGATAAGTATGTGAATGGTATGTATGGTTTACTGAGGTAGCCGGTGAGCTTTGTTGTGATAAATTTGTGAATGGTATGCATGATTTACTGATGTGACTGGTGAACTTTGGTGAGACCAGTATGTGAATGGTATGTATGATTTACTTAGTTAGCTGGTGAGCTTTGGTGTGATAAATATGTGAATGGTATGCATGATTTACTGATGTAACTGGTGAACTTGGTGAGATAAATATGTGAATGATATACATTATTTACTGATGTAACCTGTGAACTTTTCTGATACAAGTATGTGAATAGTACGCCTGATTTACTGAACTAAATGGTGAACTTTGGTACATATGAACTAATCAGTACCATAGCTTTATAGGCTGTCCTCCAAATAACGGGTTCAAAAGATGGCGTCCGCAAAAACACTCTAACAGAGCCTCAGTCACATGTCAATTGCCCACTTCCTGCGACTTAATTTGCAGTTTTCTGGCGACTACTGCCACCGCCGAGAGTATCCCCCACGCCGCGTGGATTGGTCTAAACTAGATGGCTGGGACTCACGAGCAGCAGCTTCCGCATCTCCTGCAGCTTTGATCTAAGTCCTAGCCATCTAGTTAAGCCACACAAAAAACCCCGTGTGAGCGGCGTGGGGGATACTCTCGGCGGTGGCGGTAGTCGCTGGAAAACTGGAAATTAGGTCGCCGGAAGTGCGCAATTGACACGTGACTGAGGCCCTGTTTTTGGCCGCCATCTTATGTGCCTGTTTTTTGTAGGATAGCCACTTTATATTTACCAGTGTAACTGTTGCAATTTGATAAGGCACAAAATGTTAATAGTTATTTCATTTACTGATGTAACCAGTAAACATTGATGTGGCATAAAACTAAATATGACTAGGATCTGCCGATGTACCAAAGAACTTAATTGTTTGTGGATAGAATGTTTTTTTTTTTTGGGTAACCGGTGAGCTTTGTTGAGACAAGCATGTAGATATATTAAGATTTATTCATGTAATCTGTGAATTTTGAGACAGGTCTGTGGATAATAAGATTTAAGATTTATTCATGTAACCGGTGAATTTTGTTGAGACAGGTATGTGGATAATAAGATTTGTTTCTTTAACCGGTGAATTTTATTGAGATGAGTATGTGGATAGTAAATTTTTGCTGAGACAAGTATGTGAATAGTAAGCTTTTTTTTAATGTAACTTGAATTTTATTGAGACAAATATGAGGATATAAGATTTATTTATCTAACTAGGTAACTTTTGTGGAATAAGTGTGTGGATAATAAGATTTATTGATGTAACCAGCTAACTTTATTGAGACAAGTATGTGAGTAGTATGCATGATTTACTGATATAATTAGTGAAATTAAGTGAGGCACAGTATGTGGGTAGTATTTATGATTTATTGATGTAACAAGTAAACTTTAGTGACACTAGTTTGTGGGTAGTATTTATGATTAACGGGTGTAACATTTCAACATCAGTGATATGAGTATGTGGTTAGTATGTAAGTTTACTAACATAACTAGGGAAATTGGACACAAGTATGCTAACCACTGCATCAGAATATTACGTAACAGAAAGAATTGTAGAATAAGGATCACTCCTGACCAGACACCAAGAAGAAGTGTAAGAATATTTGCCTACGGTAATTCAAGCTGTAGTACATATTCCTCAAAACCAATTTGTGATGTTGATTTTTACAATCTTTTAAACAGTCAGCCATATTTAATTCATCACTGTGATATATATTAGTTTTAGGTGTGTACTTTTAGAAGTGAACTCTATGTTCCAGATATTATTATAACTACTACAAAAAAACTGGCTTATATCTGGGGTTATTGTTTGTTCTTGTTTGTGAAAGTTTGTAATTGTTAAGAAACTTTTTGCTTAATTTATTTTCCTAGTTATAATTGTCTAAACATTCCCACTATATGTAACTTTTAAACTTATATAATATATGGACACTAAAACACACACATTTCTTCACTAAGCTGTGAATGAACATCCTTACCCTCTCTAGAACAGCAAGACTCAGCAGGGTAATAATTTATGTGTCCTAATTACAACTTCTTAGAATGTTGAACATGCTCACTTCAAATATGAGGAGCTTTGAATGTGCCTGGTTTCAGCTTCCTCCTGTTAATCCTTCAGTTGTTAATCTCTCATGGTCAGTATTAGGACTTATGACAAGCAGTTTAACCAACATTCTCACTGAAACATGCATTT
Organism: Candidula unifasciata; assembly: GCA_905116865.2. Taxonomy (NCBI): domain Eukaryota; kingdom Metazoa; phylum Mollusca; class Gastropoda; order Stylommatophora; family Geomitridae; genus Candidula; species Candidula unifasciata. The sequence goes on along the minus strand of CAJHNH020007778.1, from coordinate 1,020,033 downwards.
TGCCCCCTCATTCTTTATAGCATTAATACAATAAATGCTAAAACAACCTCACGTTTTTATACTCATTTTTTTTTTTAGCATTTACCGGCTGTAAACTGCGGCAGAAAGTTCTGGTAGTTCATCTAACTCTAGACTTTGGTCTTGTTCCAGACCTTGAGTTTTTTGTGCACAACCTTTTTACAGACCTAGCTTTTTCCCCCCTTTAATTGCCTCTCAGGCAGATGCACTCTGACTTTGATAGACATTGTCATAGTTACTTTGTTACTTTATAAAGATTTCTTTATTTGTTACACATTCCTATTTCCTTACTTCTGTCTTCGAACAATATGTTTGTTCAGTCAATATCTCTGGGAACTGTATGCCATGGTAACAACCATTACCCACACAGCACCGTGGGTGGGGTACACCACTTGGTGCAACCATCATATGTACTTTATTGTAACTTAGAAGGTTGAACAGGGTATCTGGGGTTGGCCTTGTTGCTTTATTATCCAGAACGCGATTCTTATAGACTTAATGATGGTTACTTTTTCAGATAGTAGCTCAAAGGGAGAAATCAGACTAACATGTTATTCTATATTTGTTTTAAAAATTATTTGGGCGCCCCTACTATTCCTTATCCTTACTTCCTGTAGTAATTTATTTGTCAATTTTTAATATCAGGCATTGTTAAAAGGTTGTTATAAGAATTTGAACTGAAGATACAATAAACTTATCTTATATATTATGTACAGTTTTATTGTCTCTTGCATTTTTTTAAAAGACATCTCAGGTTAGATTGTTAATTTTAAATAATTTAAATACAAACAATATAGTGTACAATTTAATGCCTGGAATTTTCACTATACCTCATCAGATGCATGGTATAAAAAGTATATCAGCATATGATAATACCCAAAAAACCTGATCAGATACAGCAAAATCTGTTTGTGTAGTCAATATTTACATTCACAATTGGAAAAGGTGTTTTGAATTTAGATTTAGTACTAATCCTTGTATGAAGATTTTGAATATGTGACCCTCCTATTCCAAATGTGTCCTTTGATAATAAGCTTCTTTTAAATATTATGTGGTGTTTCTCCATTGTTCATATATTTTGTGGCAATAAATATTTTAGGATGTCTTTTTGTGTACTTCTGTCTGTGTGTCTCTCTCTCTGTCAACCAAGAAAAAAGATGCTGGACAGTCTGATATCATGGCAGAGAAGATCATCTGTGTCAGAGTTGTTTGAAAGTACACGAGACAGAAGACTGTGGACAGACATGAATACCAATGCCACACAGCATGGAATTTAAGAAGAAGAAGTGTAGGTTGTCATGTGTCAGCATCTCGCACAATCACGGATCAAGTCAATGTTTTTGTTTTGCCCCATCAAGGTGGCCAAGCCTTTCAAGTGTTTAACTCTTTGCCTTGGTATTGCTTTCTTTCCATCAGTCTTGTCGGTTGTTACTAAGTTCTTGATTCCGTTCCTTCTCACAACACAAAGACCACACAGACATTGAAATGTTTAATCTTTGTTTAGATTATGTACAGTTACAGTCCTGATGTAAAAATGAAATAAAATACAGTGAAATCACGATGACATATCTTTCTCAGACAACCCAAGAAACCATTTTAGAATAAACTACTTAAAATGTCTTCTCTTAATGATGATGAAGAATTGCAGTAGTGCAACCCATAGCAGTGTGCCTCCCAGGGTGAAGATCTTGAAGTTCGAATATACACCAAGACCGATATTTAAAAATAAAAAATGAAATTTGCTCCCCGGCGATACTTCTTCTTCTTCAGCATTCCGAGCCCTGCTGCAGATTTCACCCACCTCCACTCATCTGTCTTGTTGGCCTTCTCTTTCCAGTTGGCGACACCAAGTGTTTGCAGGTCTGTCTGGACGTTATCTCTCCATCGTCTTCTTGGTCTGCCTCATTGTCTACAACCATTAATCTCCCTTGTGTATACAGTTTTTAACACTCTGTCGTCGGACATTCTTTCAAAATGCCCTAGCCAATTCAGTCTGTAAGCTCTCATGGTGCCAGTGATTAAGGGTGATTTCAACAGATATGAATCTTGTTGATGCTTTTCACTCTCCATTCCCCATTCTGATGGGTCCAAACTATCGTCATAAGACCTTTTTTTTTTAATTTGTAATAAGGCTTTATTTCTCTTAGTTGTGCTCCAAGTTTCACAACCATATAAAATGACCGGTCTTAACATTTTATATATTTTGATCTTGGAGTTGCGAGATAGAGAATTTGACTTTAGCAGCCGTTGAAGGGCATAGTATACTTTATTTCCAGATAGTATTCTAGATTGCATTTCTTCTCTCAGCATGTTGGAGCAGTTGAAGTTTGCATCCAAGTGGTGATACAGCTACACAAAAAAAGATACAAGAAAATGTCCTGGGAAGTAAAGGTAATTATCATACTGAAAATTCAAAATTCACGGAGTGAATATAAACTGTGGGTTGAGCACCAAACAATAGTGGCATTAATGGTTTGATAAGAGTCCTTTACTTACAAAGATATAAAACGTATAACCCAACTCGGTAATGGTTTCAGCAATACTGGATTTACTGTGGAATGTCACATATCAGTAACACTGGTACCGAAGTACATATATCTAATATAACAACACAAGTCTTGTCATGAGTTCGCCACTGCCAACCATGCTGAAATAATGATGGCAAAGGCATCACTGCCATATTTCATGTTCACAGTCTGCAAAAACATGTCATCGCTGAAATGTTACTAATTAAATTCATGACATAGATGGCCATTCTCGCAAGATGCACTCATGCACATATTGTGTGCGTTTGATCACAGACATGACCTCATTGAGGATTAATCTTGCTTTTACTAAAGACATTTGTGTAGGTCATATATATTTGACATCTTCCTGTTTTACCATATGATAAACACAATTAAATTGCTAATGTATGAAAGGAAAATATCAAAATGTAAACAAGTGTTTCAGGAAGGTTTGAACTGCAAAAGGGACTGAGGTAGGGGTGTATTCTCCAACCATACTTATTAAATATAAATGTCAAAAACATAATGAGAAATCTCAACAATGATCAGACTTACGACAGTTATGAACCACTCATAATTTGTGGCAACCCTTTTCCAGAACTTCGCTATGCAGATGAAGACCAAAACCTATTTTTGACTTTAAAGAAAACAAAAATAATGTCCACAGACATAGCTATAAAAAAAATGATACAGAAACTGAAAATGTCACAAACTTTGGATATAAAGGCTCTGTAATAAATAGCAGTGGAGTCTTGACAGAAATTGGACGAAGCAATGCAAAGATTAAACAGCATTAAAAGTCTATGGGTAATCACCAAGGAAATCAAAATTACAATTTTGAGATCAATCATCTTCCATACAGCAACATCCCAGAATTTGGGAAAGAAAATAGAGGCTTTTGAGCTTAAATGCTATAGAAAGATTCTCAGAATAGAAGAAATATTTTAAAAGCTCTGAACATCAAGAAAGACTTAAATAATAGCAGAAGGCATGAATAAGGGGCAGACCAACATAAAGCTGTGAACAGGATATATGTGACTCCTTAAATATGAAAGTACATGAGGCGGAAAAGCTGGCAAGAAACCAAGTTTCTTTCAGGCAGACCTTGATGAGAGCGACGTTCTGCAAAGAACCTGCTATATGATGATGAAACAAGTGTATCTCAATTCATATTTTGGAATCTAACCAAAAAACTTCTAACATGCAGTATATAAAACTTGTTTTAATCATGCAACACTTAAAATGATAACATATTTAAAGAATATCCTTGCCAGTAAAGTCACGTCCTGCAAAATCAGTGAATCGAGAGTATCTAGACCGCAATCTCTCAATTTTTTTTTCTAAATTACTAGTATATGAAGCTATTTTAGAATTCAACAGCTTCACATGCTGGTCTAAATCTTGAGCAAATGGGGCTAATTTAGAATTTAGCAGCTCAAATTGCCTTCTTATTTCACGATCGTATAAAACTTGCTTATCATTGAGGATACCCATAATTGTTTCTAAACTTTGAGCACATAAAGCTCTTCTAGTGTTAAGGATATAAAATATCGGACCTATATCATCATAAATACTAGTAAATTTTCTGGTGATGAATTTAATCAGTTCCTTTAAATCTGTTTTGTATGACTTTATTTTACGGCGCGACATCTTAATTGCTTTGTCGAAATGACTACCGTATGAATCTACTTTAGATGCTATAAACTTTATTTTTCTCTTTAAAAAATTATAATATAAAAGTGTATTCTTTCCGTAAACCCGTGTAGCTGTTTGTCTGGCTGGATTGGTAGCAGAGGCAGGGATACACGCTGCACACCTTCCAGCATGGTACTGAAAAATCGGACTGCTGATTTCTTGTGTGTATTCTAGCTGTGATTGGGCTTTAGCTAAATTTGCACCTCTGGCTACTCTTGGTGCACAGCATCTTGCTAAAGAACTTCCAGTCTGTGAATGCATTATGGAAACTTGGCCAGTGTTGGGTCTTGTTGGTGGCAGAGCACCACCTCTGCCAGGTGTGGCCATAGTGTGGCGCGCTGGTGGCGATGCTATGTTGTTATGTAGAGGGATATGTTCAGAAGATTGAATGAGTTGACGGCGGTGCACTTGCAGAAATTAATAACTGGCTGACCAAGGATTTCCTGGGGTGTTGTCTATATTTATTGGATTGTCATCACCTGTGAACAAAAGAACATGTCTTACAATCTAACACTACAAATTTATATTTGGAAAATACAACATAGCTGGAAGTACATGATTAAAGTAAAGTAAAGCTCCACGTACCTGCTAGTGCATATGACGCTAGACTCATGTTATTGTAGGCCAGTGGCTGATATAGTCAACATCATGCAGACCGCTTTTACTTTCCTAGCGAGCCTCTAGCCGCTACACCACACATGTTTCATCATCATCATCCCGTAACACTGCGTGTCATCAGTTGCTGTTGACTGTCTGATTAGTTTGCTCTACCTGTAACGGTCAGATGCGATGGATTTCATTTCTGCATGCCTTAAGCTTGTCTAGTCAGTCTAACGCTGTGTGCATGTTTTTTGTTTTCTTTTTGTCTACTTCTTATCCTCTTCTGAGTCCTGTAGAATTATTTTTGAGAGGCCCCTTGCATTTTCCGCCTTTTCACTGTAGTTAGAAGTTTGTGGTTGTCAATGTGCTAGATAATTATATTTGAACACAGAAGACACAAACAAGTTTGCATAATTAATTGCCTGAAATATTTAATTGTATCTTTTCAGAAGCATACCACAGTAACAATTACACAAATGAAGCAAATATGTGAATCCTTTATAACTGAATGACAAATTCAACAACGATCAGACTCAACTGCATGTTTTACCAAGGCAGCTGTAGAGTCAAAACCATATCTTTCTGTGTACAGAGTCCCAGGCGCAGATGACGAATCGCAGAGCTTTAAGAAATCTTAGCGTTCTGCCATTGGTTGACGAAAGAAGGATTTGAAATGCTTTGTCCTAAGTTACCACGTGTACAGAATAGTGTTGCCACTTTGGGTGTTTAACATCCAGATCTAGATGTTTTCCCTTGCATCTAGATGGTTTTTTTTAGGTCTAAATGGTAGATGTAAGTCTAGAGGTTTTTCATTTAGAGTTAGATATTTTATAAAAAAATTTCTTTATTGTCAATTTAATAATTACTATGTTAAATATTTATTATTATATTTTTTTGGGGGTCTGGGCACGTACATTAAGGTAACTGCAATTACTTAAACTCACTGGGTTCAACTCTCAACAGTCTGGCAGCCACCGTACTGATTAGGAGCAGGCGTAAATCATACTAACGTTGTTTGAACTGTATCCTCACTGTATTGTGAATTATAGCTTTGATGCTGACTTTATAGTTCTTTTCATGTGATTTATTTTTATTTTTTATTTTTTTTAAATATAATTGATCACATTTACACGTGTCTTCCACTTAAAAAAAAAAAAAAACTTTCAACATGCCAAAAGTAAAGCAGTATGAGCAAAAATTACTGAAAGAGTGGCTGCATGATGACATAATTAAAGACTGAATGATGGCAGTTTCTGTGGATACGACCAAGGCTCCTTGTTAGATTACAGTGAGAAATTAAAGCGAAAATACAAGACTTAAAGAGTCATGCGGAGACAAAAAAAGCATAAAACTGTTTCAAAGATATTACACCGCTGACTTCTGTTTTCAGAACTACACCGATTAATGGGTCATCAAAAATTGAAGGATCTGTCGCAATGTTTTTAAGTTGTGCAATTTTGAACTGTGACTGATTGATTTGCTTAAAAACACTATTTCTGATAGTAAAGTTATTGATGACTTTAAAATGCATCAAAGCCAGTGTACACATTTTAACAGAAATACTGTATTTTCTCACTTTGAAAAAGATTTGATCAGTGATATTCCCACAAATAAATATAGTTTATTAATAGACGAATCGAATAATGTTTCTGTACTGAAAGTGCTTAGTGTGTGTATTATGTATTACAGCAACAGAAAAGACAAGTAATTTCTACATATCTTGGACTACTTTAATTGGAAAAGTGTGATGCAGAAAGTATTGTTCAGAAACTAAAGAAACTGTTTATCAGCAAACAGTTAGACTTGAAGAATTTGGCTGCAATTGGTACCAATAATGCCTCGGTGATGGTTGGTATCAACAATGGCGTTTATGCGAAATTGAAGGAAGAAATCCCATCTTTAATCCTTATAAATTGTGTGTGTGTCATTACTTGCAGCTAGCATTATCAAATGCTTCATCTGAATATTTACCAAGGAATTTGGAATACCTTATTACTGAAACACATAACCAGTTTCCCAAATTATCTGTCAGACAACAGCAATACAATAACTTGTATAAAGCATTAAATCATGGTTTCGCAACACTGAAAATTCTGTCAGACTGCAAAACTAGATGGTTATGAACTCAACCAGCTGTTGAAAGAATTGTGAATCAATGGTTGGAGTTGATGACACACTTTGAAATAACAAGACAATGTGAAAAGTGCTACACAGCTGAAATACTATATGGAATGTAAAGTGATAAAACAAATTGCATTCCTTCTCTTTTTACAACCTAGTCTAATGGAAGTGAAAAAAGTTAAACTGTTCGAATCTAAACATGCTGATAGAGTTAAATTACTTGACGACCTCACTTGTGCAAACGTCGCTGGTTTGAGAACTGGTGAAATTTTGAGGCGAGACATGAAAAGGGCCATCTGGGGGAAGGTGGGGGAGGGGCTAAAAAAGACCGACAGTGTAGAAATATGTAACGTATACTGGTTGGTGAACCAGAAGTTATCAAACCTGCAGTCTTACAGCGTCAAGTAAAGCCACAGTGCTAGCGACGAAGAGCAAACCCACAACGCAAGTCACGTACACAGTGCCAGACATTCACAATGTGGACAATTGAACGTGCTGACTGCTCACAGCGTGGAATATAGAATGCTTATAGCGTTTAAAATAAAATTAAAATTAATGAAAATAAAATTACAACCATAGAATATCGGAAAGCCTGTGGGGAATCTCGCGTCCAACATGCTGGGGTGATTTTCTAACATTAGTATGAGGGTCAAGGGTCACATGATTGCCTGAGCCTAATTAAGGATATAGCTATCGACAGGCAAAGGGGGCCATACACAACTTTTTAAACAAGGGCTGTAGAAGTCAAACCATGCTGGATGAAAGCAAGCCAAACCCCCGCTACATTGTTTGTCACCAGGGAATGTAATTGTCTGCAAATTAAGTTCCGTTAGCAACGGAAATGGTTCCAATTGAATCAACCCGGCCCGTAGGAAGCATTATCTGCTAAAGTTGATCGTCATAGGACCAGTGTGGTCAGTATAAATGTCAAAATACAGAAAGCCTCTATAATCATAAAGTGCACTGCCGACTGGGGTAGGTGTTCATGCATCTCTACAAATGGTCCAACGTCCTCTGGATCAGTTCCACTGATGATATCCCCCTGTGCCACCGACGCAATACATCTGTCATCTTCTCTCGGTCTGCCTCTCACTCCTCCACCGTTGATCTTCCCAGTATTCTGCAAAGCCTCCCGCTCATTACATGACCAAAGAACAGTGCTCGTCTTTTCATTATACTGATCAGTTTTTATTAGCTTCTTGCGAAACTTCAAAACACATATACAAAATAAAAAGTTTGATAATATCAAGAGCGAAATGACAAAATCGATAGGCTGCCCATTACGCCCCTTCCCATCGGCCCTTTATACCCATCAAACATAAGAGAACCTCGCCCTCTGCGGCGCTGACAAAATGGCGAAAAAATCACTAAGGCATTTTATATTGCCTGCTCAGGGTGGAAAATGAGTCACCCGCCACTTCGTCACAAATCTGGCCAGCACTAAAGAAATATCAATTTGCCTTTCTTAAATTATCCCCTGAGAAAATACCGATAACCGGCACCCGGAGAATGAGTCTTTGGAGACGACGCAAAGTATCGATTTATACACCATATGTCTTCCCCCGCTCGGAAAAAACAATCACCCATGACGTCACTAACTGCCTGATCGATAAGGATAAAGACGCTGGCGGTTACAACCGCCAGGAAAAAGCCAATCACTTGTGGTGTCAGATGGCCGCCATCTTTTACATAGGATAAAGAAGGCGGTTGAAAAGTCCCCGGATGTAAATGCGGCCTCTAAACGCCTCAAACACTACGTCGTTGTGTTTTCCTGACATTATGCCTGGAGTGTGACTGATTGATTGGATTCAAGAACCGACATCACAGCACTCAGGACATACCCATAAACGCTCCGACCACCATTTTCAGCAGCCAGCGAAGAGTTCAGATACTAATGGTGCCAGTAGCGTTCTGATTAAAGGTCCGTCTTGCCTTTCCTCTGAGCCTCGAGCGTCTGCCAGAACCTCTCGCCTCTTCTCCCTGCATCAATCTCACCAGACTATCAATCAATCAGGTGCCGTCTCCACAATAAAGTTGGCTGCAATGGATCTCCAACAAGCCCTGTCTCTTGCCCTTGATGTACACTCACTCATACTGCTGTTCGTCCATCTCTTGATGTTATCCTCCCACTTGTAACGCTGTCTGCCTTTTGCTCGCCTACCTTGAACCTTTCCCTCTAGGATGATCTTTACAATACTGTTATGTCTTTTAATGTGGCCAAAATATTTCACTTGTCTCTTTTTTATTTCACCTAGCAACTCTCTTTTCATTCCCAATTTCCTCAGTACCTCTGTATTTGATAGCTTTTTTTTTCCATGGAATACGACCTAATCTTCTGTATATCCACATCTCCAAAGAATTGATACGATTTTCCAGGTGTTTGTTCATTGTCCATGTCTCTGTGCCATACAGTAAGGTTGAGTATACATAACATTTGACAATTCTCATTTTTAATGTATTGCTTATTTCTCTTGATGTCAGTAACTTTTGCATGTTGTTGAAAATGCTTTTGGCCATCCCTATTCTTTTCTTGACTTCTGTTTCACTTCTGCCGTCACATGTTATTACTTGTCCAAGATATAAGAAATTTTTTAACTTGTTCCAATTTCACCCCGTTCACTGTGATATTCATTGTTAGCTGATTATTTTCTGTGCTAAATATCATGGTTTTTGTCTTTTTCAAATTTATATCTAATCCAAATTCTGCACTCCTTCTGTTTACTTGCTCCACTAGGTCTTGCAACTCCTGCTCACTCTCTGCTAGCAACACTGTGTCGTCAGCATATCTCATATTGTTTATTATTCTACCATTGATGTGCAGTCCTGGTAATTCTACAATTTCTTTAAAAATTGTTTCTGTACATAAGTTGAAAAGGCTAGGCGACAGCACACATCCTTGTCTTACTCCTCTCTTGATCTCTATCTGGGGTGAGCAGATGTTATCATATCTTACTGTTGCTTCTTGCTCCCAGTATAAGTTTCTAATAAGTCTGATATCCTTTCCATCTAGTCCTATGTTTTGAAGAGCTGCAATTAGTTGTTCATATTGCACTCTGTCGAAAGCTTTTTTTTTTTTGTAATCTATAAAACATGCATAAATATTTTTCTGAACTTCAGTCAGCATCTTTAGACAAATTATGGCCTCTCGATTACCACTGTTTTTACGGAATCCAAATTGCTCTTCAGAAACTTCTTTCTCTATTTTATCTTGAATTCTTGCTTGTATTATCTTCAAGAGTAACTTAGTTACGTGACTCATTAGGCTAATAGTTCTGTAATCTTCACAATCAACAGCTTTTGATTTCTTGGTTAGTGTGATAAAAACAGATGTTTTTATGTCCCTGGGAATGTACCCATAGTTATAAATGTCGTTGCATATTTCTGTGATAGTATCAATTCCAAAAGTAGATAATGATTTTAACATTTCTGCAGTTATGTTGTCTGGACCTGCAGCTTTTCCCTGCTTCATCTGTTTAATGGCTTTCTCTACTTCAGACTTTAATATGTTTGGTCCCTCTTGAATATTATGGATTGGCGGTTTGTCATCTCTGTTGTCCCAAAACAGGTCTTCTGTGTATACAGTCCATCTTTTTATTATATCTTTCTTATCAACAATAATTTGTCCATCCTTCCCCTTAATACACCCAGTTCCTGTTAAATGTTTTTCCTTGTTTGTAAGTTTTCTTATATTTGCATGTATTTCCTTGGTTCTGTGTTTTATTTCAAGATCCTTTATTTCTTTGCATTTTAACTGAATCGATGTTTCCTTTGCAGTTCTACACATATTTCGTATTTCTTTGTCTATTAATGAATATTCTGGAGTGTTTTTTGCTTTCTTCCTTTGTGTCATTTTGTTAATAATTTCCCCAGTCATCCATACTTGATTTTTCTTGTTTTCTTTCACTGGTAAATTGGCATTAGCTGTTTCTATACTAGATTTGAAACATTACCATTTTGTATTAATTTTGTCCCATGGATTCTCCCGTCGATATTGTTCCATGCTTTCAACTATTAATCTGTCATATTTATTTTTAACCTCCACTAGGTACTGCTGGCTTATTTCTGGCTGTTTAAAAGCTGATATGTCTATGTGGGGTGACCGTTGCGTTTTTATTTTTGCTTTTTATAAAGTTTAATTTGTATTTTTATTACCACAGGGTTGTGATCTGAATTTATATCCGCACCCGGGTATGTTTTGGCGTTCTTTATGTTTTTTTTTAATCTGTCTCTAATCATTACATAGTCAATTTGGTTTCTATTTATATCTCCTGGACTCTTCCACGTGCTTCCATTACTGTCTTTGGGTGCTACGTGGTAAGGTCCCAATCTTTTCCACGATGGCCAGCCATGTTTTCCTTCGTGTCCCAACACGCCTCACGTGTGCCACACACTTTGCTGTTTCGCTTTGCAAGCCGTTGATCTTTATAATTAGATTTTTCCGCCTTGCTTACCGTCCCAGTCTTTGTTTACTAGGGATGGACATCTCCCTTAGTAGGATATTACTCCCACTTCACTCATGTAGTTTAGCCAGTCAGCCAAGACTGTTGCCCGTGGTGTGGCCACCGCCGTACACAAGCGGTATTGGTGGAGCCATACATGAGCTAGGTAAAGAGATGAGAACCAAATAGGATCCTGGACTATCCATACGGATATGGCTGCCACTCACCGTGAGGTCAGTCCAGACTATACATGCCACCAGACTATACACGCTCTTTTACATGGCACTAACCACGTCTGCCTTATCATGTCCACCATTTGTTTCTCTTCAATCCAATACACGAAATTGGCAGATGGGCGTGGGTTGGTGAGGGAAAGTTAAATAGAGAAAGTCCGGGACTACTTAAATTGTTTTCATGAAGTCAACACTCATGCGTAATTGGTTATCTGATAATAAAAGTAAGTAGTTCCGGAAATACCCTTTCAGAAAGGAGCAAACTGTTGTTCTGTTGTTTTACCTGTGTACGCTTCACTGAGCAATAGCCCTTGGCGGGTGGTAGTTAAAGCGAATCATGCGGTGTGTTTCGGTCGTTCAACGTGTGTGTTTCTTAAAGGTTTGTTGTGTATCCTCTACAGGACGTTGCAGAACCAACCCCAACAGCCCCTGGCTGTTGTGTGGGTTTTCTAGGCAAATTTACGTCCAGTAGTTTGCCATTGCTTACTGGACGGTCGGCTTCCTTGATACCACTGTCGAAACCTACGCAAGGCGCGTGGCCTGCAGCTGGGCTCGAACCCGGCATCCCGAAGCGTTCGCATCGACTTAGCCACAGAGCCGACAACATGTGCGTGTCCAATTGAATATTAGCTGTCAGAATTACTAACGACATTCATTATTATAACCGCCACCTTCATTGTGTGCTAATTCATGTAAAGGGTCGCAAATAACATATTCATAGTGCGAGATCACCTGCGTCTAAATATAATCATAATTTTATGTTCATGCCTTCAAAGGTCTCTTTGGCATGTCATAATTAGGTATTTACTATGTTAAAACTTCAGTCAGCAGTAATTTCTAAAATAGCCAGATGTTTTGATCTCAAACGACACATATTATACTCCTAAAAATATAAATAAATTTAAAGCATAGCTGCTGTGCCATTAAAAGATTTTACATTGTTATCAACAGTATATTTTAGGTATACTTATTTTAATGGCAAGCATTTTAAATATTCCAAAGACTGTGGCAACATCTTTACATCTCTGTTCGTTTAGGCATCACAAAACTTCGAATGAGATTTAATGAGACCATAAGCTATATAAAACGTTTAATCCCTTGACTTTAATATACATAAGCTTTTTTAAATATATGGATTGCGGAAATATAGTGTCGTTTAATTTTTAAGCAAACAAAAAAATAAATAAAGTATTTGTAAAATCACAAAAAAATATGTAAAATATATTATTCTCTAAAAGGCTATACTAAAAGTAAATTGCATTAATATATATAATGAAATTTTAAGAAAACTACATTTCTGTAGATTGTGATGCGCTAAGCGATGCCTTCTTTTTCTTCGCGTTCACCAGCTGTAATTGCAGCTAAAAATTCTGGTTGCTCATCCACTTCTGGAATTAGGCCGTGTTCCAGAACCTGAGTCTTGAGTGCACATCCGTTTTACAGACCTCACATATTTGTATGCAGACGGTTGTTTCCTCGTCTCGCGGGCAGATGCACTCCTACTCCGAAGGATGCCCCCAATCAGATGACGTCTACGACATGCCCCCCAACAACAACAAAACGGAGTCCGGAACCTACACTTGGATGTAGCTTATTTAACTTATGCCTAAATGCAGCACTGCTGTGCGTCTAAAAACTATGGGACAGTCGACACGTGCTGCTGCCCGGCTCGCTAGCTTAGTTGGCTAACCCTGACTACGTGGTGATCGGGTGACGAACTCCACGTGGTCCGTGTTCACGCCCGGGGGTAGGCAAAAAGCCACATTTTTCCCAGATTTACTGTATCTATCATGGAATCAAGGCCGAAGCGTTGCGATATCCATAATACCGAGCCTAAGGGTTACCAACTCATGGCTTCTGGATACTAAAAAAAAAAAACCTGCTGCTGGATGTACACATAATAATATAATAAACAAACAGACACCGTACTGATCGGCACTCTCACAGAAAGAAGTCGAGAGATAGAAGGACGGATTGGACGTACGAATGACATGAGGAAAAACCCATTGCTTAAACTTTACTATATAATTCATAAATTCAAAAAGTCTGCTAAATACCTTATCGCCCAGTGATCGTTGAAGGCTGTCGTCTTCCGTGTGTTTTCTTGTCGGCTAATTTCAAAACCACACTCCGTTTTCTCTCACTATTTTTCGTCCACTTGTATTACAGGGTATCCAATCGCTGCTTGAAAGCAAGCACTACACAATAAACTTTCAGGCTTCACATTAATCCTTCTTTGAAATAGGTCCGCGACTAAACGAGAAATCACTACGCGAAATAACTACGCGAAATATGTAATCATATCAACTAGACTCGAGACTCCACTCGCATCCATTGTCAACGGGAAGTCATACCTGGCAAACTTTGTCATAAGGTTAATGTCACAATAAGTCATTAATATTCCATTGCATTACAGTCTATAATTCAAAATCTTCTTCTTCTTAAATTTCCCCAGTCCTTCATCGAAGTGGGAGGGAGAAGAGGGTGTAAGGATCTCTTATGTGCTTTTTTTCTTCTTCTTTACGTGTAGGGTCTAGGGACTCATTGTGGATAAAACAAGCACTTGTATAGACCCACTGCCTCCCCAACAAGTATGCCGTAAGAGTCGACTAATCGGAGTGCATCTATCTGAGTTGAGTTGATTCAAGAACCGGCACCACAGCACTGTGGGCATTCTCATAAGCGCTCCGTCCTCAGCAGCCAGCTCAGAATTCCGATACCACTGGCTCAGTAGTAGTCTATGTCCGTTTTGCCTTTCCGCTAAGCATCGAGTATCGGCCAGACCCCCACGTAACTCCCAACTACATCAGTTTCACTAGACTGTAACTATCATATACACGAGCTCCCATAAGACCTTAAACGCATCTGACTTTTCATGCATCAGTATTCCACCAAATTGTGCAGAATCAGCAAATCTGTAAAAGAAAAAATAAGTAAAGGACCCTTTTCAACGCCTGTAGGCCTATAGGACTAGATCTATATTTTATAGACCAATCGGCACAAGATGGGCGATGTGGTCCGCATCACGCCGGTCGCATTTACTTCCCTGGACTGCACCCAGTACCCACTCAAGGCTGGGTCGACCTGGGAGCCAAGGTCATTTTTGAAACAGCTAATCTGTCCGCCTGTTTATTTCCCAACACACTGCCATCCTCATGGAGAATATATCCAACGCTCTTTGCACATGACTTCCGAAGTGAAGCATGCACACTCGGCACGAATGTCCTACGTGAGAGGCAGGGAACTAGTAGTCTGCATAGAAAGGGATGTGCAGGCAAAACACAGATTCTAGAACAAGACTAAAGTCTAGAGGTAGAAGAACAGCCAGGACTGTTTGCATGGGTTTACAGCCTGTGAACGAGAAGAAGAAGAGAAAGAAGAAGAAAGAAAGAAAGAAAGAAAGAAAGAAATAAACTGCGGGTGGTTGTTAAATAAACATGCGGCGTGTTTCGATCGTTCAACATGTGTCCAGTTGAATATTAGCTGTCAGAATTACTAACGACATTCATTATTATCACTGCTATCTTCATTATGTGCTCTGCCAGTAAGCGAGTTCGTCATCTGACACATTCACCCCTTCCGCGTTCTCGACCCACGTGGTGATGAGATCTGGGCGTTTTATTTTCTGATAATTTTATTTACCACTTTTTACCTTCGGATTTG
This sequence comes from Candidula unifasciata, assembly GCA_905116865.2. Lineage (NCBI taxonomy): Eukaryota > Metazoa > Mollusca > Gastropoda > Stylommatophora > Geomitridae > Candidula > Candidula unifasciata. The sequence continues at coordinate 1,004,757 of CAJHNH020007778.1, read as the reverse complement.
CTGGAGAGTCCGACCTGATCTTGCTCACGCACCCATCAAGTGTTGTTTGATCTCAAAATAGAGTCAAGTATTGTCCACACACTGTCTGGAATTCAGGCTGCACTGTTACCGTCAAGGGAACTAGTAAATCTTAAGTTGCGATCGAATGGAGCTTCCTGGATTTGAAGCTGCTGAATTTTCATCCTCGAGGTGGTAATCATGCAGACTGTAGTCCTAGAAAACATGTGGAAGGCCAGGAGATATGGTTTTATAGATAAATGATTACATAAGTGGTATATTATATTAGTGGTGACGAATTACTCTTTTCTGACGACCAGGCCTTGATTGCAGATACAGCTATGAATTTACAACATCTTATATCCATGAATAAAGAATGTACATCAAATAATGTATATAATAAGAGCTAAATGTTGGAATGAATATGCTATTAATAATCTATCTCTTTGCACACATAGTTATGCTTGGATGTCTATATACCAATTGTCACCATTATTAAGACATCCAACCATAACTATGTTTGCAAAGAGACAGATTATTAATAGCACATTCATTCCAACATTAAGCTACCAGTGCCAAACATGGACACTATCTAAAGCCCATATGCGCAAAATCACCACATGCGAGATGAAGAACCTGAGAAAAGCAGCCAACCTAACCATCCGATAACGAGTGAATAATGAAATTATCAGGAAAATTGTGGGAACGACACCTTGTACTAGATTCATCGAGAAACAGCAGATCAAGTGGTTTGGTCATCTTGTCAGAATGCCGCTAGATCAAATACCGTCACAAGCATTACATCTCAGAAGATCAGCTAAAAGAGCAAGAGGACGGCCGCGGAAAACATGGATCGACAACATTAAAGACACTCTACGCCTTCACGGCATGACAATAGCCAGTGGCAGCCAACGTGCACTGGATCGCAAATTATTCCTCCCCACACCGCTTAACGGCAGAAGTGGTTTGTAATGATGATGATGATGATCGAATAATATGAGAATCAATATCGAAAAGGCAAAAGTAATGTCAACAGGAAGAAAGAAGCAGAATTTAAATATTTCATTAGAGCATACACATGTTAAACAGGCCTCTAAGTTTAAATATCTTAGAACAACATTCACTGACGGTGGTAAATTGGATGAAGAAATTGATATCCGATGCAGTAAAGCAGACCAAGTATTGGGCAGCTAGCTCCTCTTTTACAGCATAAGGCAATCCCAATCAGCACAAAGAAACATCTCATACAAAGCATATTCATTCTCACTCCATGTTATCAGTGCTAGACGTGGTCTCACACACATATACACACACACAATGTAACCATGGAAATGAGGCGCTTGAGAAAGACTTTGGGAGTGACCAGAACAGATAAAATCAGGAATGAGGTCATACGAGATAAAGGCGGCCCAAAACCAATTCGAAATTATATACAAACATACAAAGACAGTGAATCAAATGGTTTGCCCTCTGATGCTATACCATACAAGGCATATGCCAACAGAGGAGAAGGACGTAGAGCAAGAGGTAGACCAAGATAACATGGGGAGATAACATCAGAAAAACTCTACAGTACCACGATGTGTCTATAGTCGAAGCAGCCAGAAGAGCACGAAGCAGGACCTTATATCTCCCTCGACACCCGAAGCCGTAAGAGAGGAGGTAAAGAGTAAGAAGTAGAAGAGGAGGGAAGGGGTGGGAAATTAGCAAACCCCTTACCTACTATCGTATCACTGATATGTCAACGTTAAGATAACCCCCTTTTCTTACTTGCTGGGTAGCGTGTACTTCAACTGACGTGCTCACAAAAGCCTTGACTGTTCATATATATATATATATATATATATATATATATATATATATATATATATATATATATATATATATATATAAATTAGGGCTGTACCGAATATTGATTTTCACTATTCTGCCGAATACGAATAGTGGGACCAACTATTCGGCCGAATACGAAAAGCGGGACCAACTATTCGGCCGAATACGAAAAGCGGGACCAACTATTCGGCCGAATACGAATAGCGGAACCAACTATTCGGCCGAATACGAATAGTGTATAGTAAAAAAAATATATCTTAAAAAAAAAAAAAAAAACAATCACAATGTCAAATGTACGCTGAACTTTTACTTCATATAAAGTAGCACAGAATAGTTATCTTCTTCTTTAGCATTCTGAGCCCTTGGGATTTACTGCTGCAGATATCACTCGTCTTCATTCATCTCTCTGGCTGGCCTTATCTTCACAATTTTTGACACCAGTTGTTTGCAGGTCTGGCTGGACATTATCTCTCGAACTTCTCTTTTGTCTGCCACGTGGTCTACGCCCATATTTTACTTCTCTGTCATCTGACATTCTTTCAATATGCCCCAACCATTTTAGACTATTAGCTCTCATGATGCCAGTGATCAATGGTGATTTAAACAGATTATGTGTTACGTTGTTGCTTCTCACTCTCCATTCCCCGCTGTTAGCATCTTTGATGGGTCCAAAGATTTGTCGTAAGACTGTTTTCGAAAACCTGTAATAAGGCCTCGTCTCTTTTATTTCCGCTTCAAGTTTCAGAGCCATATAAGGTAACTGGTCTTATCAACGTTTTATATATTTTGATCTTGGTGTTGCGAGACAGACACTTTGACTTTAGCAGATGTTGAAGGGCATAGTATACTTTATTTCTAGATTGTATTTCTTCTCTCAGCATGTTGGAGCAGTTGAAGTTTGCACCCAAGTACATATATGTTTCCGCTCGTTTGATTTTCATTTTATCGACTAGGATGTGGCCGGAGTTTATATTCTTTCCATGTTTAGTTATTATTCGTACAGACTAGTAAACATTTAAAAACATTTTATGTTTTGCATCCTTCAATCAGTCTGTGGTAACTAATAACTAGGAATGAAAGAATCCTAAGTATTATAACAAGTAACTGAACTTTGAAATTGACACTGACAGCTTAGTTAATGCAGGAAAGCTGCATTAGCTTTCAACGAAACAAATCGTTTCATGTTGTCAGCATATTCGCCCCGACCGCAACTATTCGGCCGAATACCAAATAGTCAACAGGTCCATTATTCGGCCCCGAAACGAATACGAAGCGAATATTCGGTACAGCCCTAATATATATATATATATATATATATATATATATATATATATATATATATATATATATATATACATATATATATATATATATATATATATATATATATATATATATGTATATATATATAAATTCTGTAATCCAGGCACACGGGGCAGACATCTGGAATAACTATTAGGAGGTCTGATCACGATTGGCTAGTTATTTTTAGTTTGTGACGCATTGTTTTCAGGCAGTACACAAATTACTGACACTGAGGGACACCGGTTATGCGGCCGATTAGGAAATTCCCGAAATAGCGGGACATCGGTCTGGTAGAGTTAAATGTAAACCTTTCTGCTGTTTTGCGTAGCCAGACAACTTAGTATTTTGTTCTGTATTGTTGTGAAATGTTGGTTTTCAATTAAATTTTGTAAGACTGAAATTTGTTAGACAAAAAGTTAACTTGTAATTCATCTTACATGAATAAACTAACCATTAGACAAGAAAGTGCACATGTTGTAAGTCATCTATAGACAAGAAAGTGCACTCGTTGTAAGTCATTCAACACTAAGCTAACCAATAGACAAGAAAGTGCACTCGTTGTAAGTCATCCAACACCAAGCTAACTAATAGACAAGAAAGTGCACTCGTTGTATGTCATCCAACACCAAGCTGCAAACCATTAGACAAGAAAGAGAGTTTGTAATTCATCTAACATCAACTAACCGTTAGACAAGAAAGTGTGATTGTTATACTCATCTAAAACCAAGAAACTAACCGTTAGACAAGAAAGTGTGATTATTGTAACTCATCTAAAACCAAGAAACTAACCGTTAGACAAGAAAGTGTGATTGTTGTAACTCATCTAACACAAAGAAACTAACCGTTAGACAAGAAAGTGTGATTGTTTTAACTCATCTAAAACCAAGAAACTAACCGTTAGACAAGAAAGTGTGATTGTTGTAACTCATCTAACACCAAGAAACTAACCGAAGACTAGAAAGTGTGATTGCTGTAACTCATCTAACACCAAGAAACTAACCATTAGAAAAGAAAGTGCACTTGTAACTTAATCAGTATCAAGCATCTTGGCTCAAGCTGACCCAGCCTAAAATGATTATTAGGATTTTTTTCCTAGGAAGTAAAGGCAGCCCACATGGTGTTGACTACATCAACCATCACGTGCTGACTGGTACATACAAATATGGGTCAGGCACCATATGCCAGATGCACCACTGGCACAAAATGGTTAACAACACAGTTCTTTTGTCATAAATGGAATCTGTTATTTTACTTGACTCTACATATACAAAATATTTATTCAGTTTATTATGGTATTTTTCAGAGTGGGGTATTGAAACATTTTTCACATTTAGTGTACAGTTTATATATATATATATATATATATATATATATATATATATATATATATATATATATATATATATATATATATATATATATATATATATATATATACTGAATGGCACTTACATACAGTTAGATGGTATTTACTCCTGGTCACAAACTTTTTCACTGGCCATGCACCTCTCATTAATAAAATCCTACTTTTTCTTTGTTTCTGTCAATGCTATAAATCAAAATAAATCCATAACTCTTGTAATCTATTATAACAGTACATTTTTTTTTAAACATCACAAATCAGTTATGTCTAGCGATCTTGTTTACCGGAGTTCAGCATAACATTTTAGTAAAATATTACTGGCAATTTTATATATGTCTAAAAATTTCTATATGAATTAGGGATATAACTGGGTGATACCATTGATTCACAGCAGTATGTATGATTTGTTGATGCGACTGGTGATGTTTAATGCATGAAGCTCAGTATGGCATTATGTCTTACTGTGCCACACGATGTGTATGTGAAACACACAAATGTAAAAATAACTAATTTTATAAATTACCTGTGAGTCAACGATATTTTGTTAAACACATTTATATATGATATATTTCATTATTTCACATTTGGAAAAGGTGTTTTGAATTTAGATTTAGTACTAATCCTTGTATGAAGATTTTGAATACTTGACCCTCCTATTCTAAATATGTAATCTGATCATAAGCTTCATTGCAGAACTATGTGGTGTTTCTCCATTGTTCATACATTTTGTGGCAACAAATATTTTGGGATCTCTTTCTCTCTCTCTCTGTCTGTGCATGCGTGCGTGTGTCAGCGTCTATGACTTAAGCATTGTGAACAAACTTTGCCAGGGTGCCAGGTTTGAATCCAGCTGCAGGCGATTTGGTAGCAGACTGCCTTGCATTGGTTTCGATAGTGCTACCAAGAGCTGATCCTTTAGAAAGCAATCGCAAACTGCTGATGTAAAACTGCAATGTGAAATCAAAATCAGACTCAAAATGCTGTGGTTGGTTCTGCAACATCCTGTAAAGTAACCATGTAACCCAACTTTTCTCTTACTCTCTAAAATGGTAAAGGAAGAAACAAAATTGAAGAAAGAAGGCACAAACAATAGACTGCACAATTTATTGCCTGGCATATTAAATCAATCTTGGAAGGAAAAAGAAACAGCAAGGCTACCTCTAAGATGCATACTCTGCGGGGTTCGCTTATACTTTAGCTACACGGTCTTCCAAAATGACACAAACCTGGAATGCCATCAAAGTCCATGCTATTGTTGATGAATTCACGCCATCATCGTATGGTTAAAGGGCTGGTGGAATCGTTAAAACCAATGCCGCAATCATTAAAACCCAAAAATACAAAAGATTCATCTGAACTGGTTGAATGAGTAGAAAATGAATTTCTTTTCGGAAGAAACTGAAAATTATATGTGACCTTAGAGAAAAGAAGCTGCAGGTGGATTTACTTCCTCCTGAACTTGAGAAACATTTACTATTGTGCACATCAAACACCAACTTCTGTTTTCTCTTACCGCCATAGTGACGGTGTGGCTATGAAAAGTCCTCTTGGCCCCTAGTCTAGCTGACATCTTTATGGTACATTTAGAGGAACAAATATCTATTGTTACTGATAGTTTGATATTTTACGTACTAATTCTTCTTCTTCTTTCATTCACATGAAATAGATTATCTATATCTGCAATGTTGTCTCTAGTATGAACTTCACTGTCTTTTGTAATTCACTCAGCGACCCGTAAAGTTGGACTTGAACCGATGTTTCTCTTGGCCAAAAGTTTTGCCTTGATATGTTGTATTTGGGACAGTCTTGGAGGACATGATCTGTTGTCTCAGGTGCCAATCCACATGTGCAGATTTTAAATTTTGTGTACATGTGGCTGCAAAGTCTACTGTGTCCTGTTCTAAGGCGTAGAATAATAACTTGCTCTGGTCTGTCCATAAAATGGTAATCATCTTGTGGCAGTTTTGGTGGCTTTCTGATTGATTTTTCTCATCTTTTGTTGATAAGAGACTGGTACGTCAGACTGTTCTTCATGTGCACCTCCTTAGCAGCTAGTTTATCAGCTCTTTCATTTCCAGGAACTCTACAGTGGGATAGTATCCATTGCATAGTTACCTTACACCGGCTGCCTAGTTTGGAGAGTAGTGTTCGTATACCAGGTAGTTTTCTAGATTGGAGTGCCTGAAGCACCGCTCTTGCATCTGTCAGAAATACCATCGGTTGTGAAATATGACATATTAAACAGTTTCTCTGCTGCTATTTTGATGGCTTGAACTTCTGCATCATAGTTGTGACAGTACTTTCCTGTTGGTATTTTGGCTGTATATCTGCTATTATTTGGATGCTCAGTATACACCCCTGCTCCTCTATTTCTGCTTGCGTTTTGTGCTGACCCATCCGTATAGATACAAACCCAAAAAAGATTATGTGGGTATTCGCCATCAAGTAGAGCGAGGGTGGCTGTTTTACGTTGCACACTGTTTTGTTCTTTTTTGTTGTTGTTGAATAATCCTTTCACTTCTGTCTGGATGTGTATTGGCAACTTATAATACTCTTTCCAATCATCTGTATAAACAATCAACATGCACAATCAGTTCACACCAAAATGAAATCAAATACACAAGAACATCTCAGTATTCTTACAACATGAAAACCAATGCCATTCTGCTGTGGACTTTAAGAAGAAAAATATAAGTATCACTAATGAATTGGCGGCACTTCCTGTGCGGGTTCCAGTGCCCCATTTTGGGTAGGGGTGGGAAACCTGCCCTTCCAATGAGCATACTGTAAAATTAGTGATTGGTGAATAATGAGGATCCTCATCACAGAACTCCGGACAAATCCACAAGTGCTCCAAACTGCTCCTCAAAAGCTCCACAAGCATAAAACGACTGATGACGCCTATTCTGTGTTGATTAATCAGACGTCTTGTCCCCTTGGTGAAATGTTCGTTTCGTGTTGCTTCAGGTTACAGCCTCATGTCCATCAACTTAGACAGGGATACGGAGTCATGCCCTTTATCCCCTTCGCTGTAAGTACTGCGCATGATATTGATAACATCGCTTCTGCTCAGCACCAGACCAGAAACAGCAACAGCAATGTCTGCAAGATAATCGTTGCCTCGAACATCCGCATGACCTGGCACAATGCTGAAGTTAAGGCGAGCCATTTGCAATGTGTTCAGTGTTTGCCTGATAAACTCAGCCGGGATCTTTTTAAGCATAGATAAGAATATTTTGTAAAATGAGGCTATTTAAATGTTTGCTAAAATTGAAAGTATTCAGCAGAAATGTGCAGATATCACAGCTTAGCTGTAAAAAACACACAATATGCCCACTGCTCTTTTAAGGATGAACGAGGAAGATGAATAACTGATGACTCAATGTTAATAAATGATGAAGGATTGTCATTTCTAAAACAAATGATTTTTAACAAGTTTAAACAATTATCCTATTTAGTAGCCTCTTCTAAGTAAGCTATAAGGTCTAGTCGCTCATTCTGTTTTTTGAGTCCAGCAAAGACCATCTTGGTTCCAGGAATGTATTTCTTTGGATTCTCCAGGTATTCAAACAGTGTGCTTCTACTCCAAACAATTCCTGTGAATAGTAGAGTATGCAAAAGTTAGTTTATAAACAATAATTTCTTCTTTGTTGTGTTGTTGTTCCTCTTGTTGTTGTTGTTGTTCATCTTCTTTTTTTTTCCTTACCTTCTTCTTCTTCATTTTCATCTTTTTCTTCTTCCTGTCTTCTTTTGCTTCTAGTCCAGAATGTCCGGTGGTAATTATGTCTGTCCACAATCTTCCATTTCGGCTACTTTTAGTCATTTCTGACATAAGTATTCATCCATATCATTACCTTAAACTGTTCAGCATCTTCACTCTTATTCACCTCTCTACCCTTCCAACTTTCTAGGTGTCATTTTATAATTCAATGTCCACCTTTTTCACTGTGTGACCAAAGAATAAAGATTATCCCTTTTTGAGAAAAAAGATGAATCGATAACATTGTAAAACCAAGCAGAATATCCAACAATTGGTGACGCCCATCTCAGGAATGCCAAAACCTCAGGCTTTTCACCCAGAGCCCCATAGACAAATATCGAGCTTCCTAGTTTTGTAAAATATACAATAAAGAAATAGAAAATGTATTCATTGGCACTCATAAAAAGAAGTAGAAAGAAAGAAGGACACAGTAGACAATAGAAATTAGAAAGATAAAGTTACCATTCCGGGTGTCGACCCTCCTGACATTTCCAAATGGTATGTGCGCCTCGCTATGGAAACAAGTGTACAAGAACATGACCAACTAGACACCCCTAAAAAAGGTGTCTTTACTGGCTATGTCTATCGTACAGCTTGAAATCCACAGCTATGAAATACGGACAGAATACATATCAAACCATTTAAATGGCACGATAGGTTACAGCTAAGTTGCCTACCACCCCCTGCCACCACCACGTTGAAAAAAAAGTTCCCAAGTTTTCGTTTATACATATCATATTATTTTGAATACTTTACTACAGCAAATAATCCTGATTCTGTTATAGATTCTTCTTCTTCATTTACACATCCAATTTCAGCAAAGGTTTAATTAGTTGCCTTTCTTTAAGTGGGTTCTGGGGACCCATTTTGGGAAGATGGGAGAATTCATCCACGCCTCCTTAACGAGCATATCATAAAATGCGAATAACCGAGGATTTGCTAAAATCAGATTTATTAGGCTAAAACGCACAGATGTCACAGCTTAGCTGTAAACTGCAGATCCACTTGTTAACTGCCATCTTAAAGGCGAAGGCAGAAGAACAAGAAGTTAACTTCTAAGACATGCTTGATAAGGGGCAGTGGGTCTTTTCTTTTCCTCCCTAAATTGGGACCCCAGAATACATACATGGACTCCTTGAGGTTGAAGCCAGACCACTGAAATATAAAAGAAAAGGCAGCCTGAACTTCATTAAATATCAAACGATGAGATTGGAAAGTCATGACAAGCAAGACAGATATTAAAGACACAACAGACAAACTTGAAAGATTAAGACAGAAGGCTACATAAATAAGAAATTGAAAACTTTTTTTTTCTGAAATTAAAAAACAATTTCTAGTAAAGTGATAAGACAAACCTTTGCTTTTGTTCGCTTCAGTATATGCAAATCCAGGTGACTGGCCTGTCTTACGACCAAACAGACCGTGGAGGTTAGGGCCCGTCTTGTGTTTGCCTCCAGCTTCTACTGTGTGGCACTGGGAGCATCTCTGGACGAACAGTTTCTTGCCCTTCTCGGAGTCACCACCACTGATGTCAGCCATGATCTGTGAATAGAAAGAATCTTTCAGAAAGTGTATGTTTTCGTGGAATTGTTATTGCAATTTCTGAGAAATTATTGAGAGGACTAACACCCTCCCCCCCTCCCCCCCCCTTTACACACACACACAATATTGTCTAGGCAAAAATAAAAAAGGGGCAGGGGTAAAGAGTAAATTTATATAATAATAAATCTATAAACAAATGTTTTTAAAAATAATTTGTGTACATGGTTTTTGAGGGGCGGGGAGCGCAAATGCCCTCAGGTTCTGCCCCCCCCCCCCCCCCCCCACAAATTCTCATACTTAATGCTTAGTAAATTTTTCTTTCTACTAGACTTCTAAGAAACCATGTATTTCAGTAATGCTTTTTTTTTGTCAACGCTTATGTTATGTTTCATGATATGTATATGCAAATCTGCTCCAAATGCTATCATACTGGCCAGATGATAGCCTGTCAGCAGACAGATATAGAGTTCGAATCCGCATCAGAGTAGATTTTTCATAAGTGACCTAAGGCTTCTAGGTCAACTCCATCAAAAATGTTTAAAGGGGTCCTTAGTTCCCTTACAAAATATGGGGTGGGGGTAATTGTGAAGGGGGCTCCCACCAAGCAATTTTTAGGGATGGGGGTTGCGTTCAAGGGGCATGAGGTACCGCCCTAGCCATTTTTCGTAGAAAATGGATAAGACCGTTGGTGGTGTGGTGAGAACTTAGTTCCCCTCCGCGCCCCCCCCCCCCTAATTTTTTTTCTTTTTTGTCAGGGCGCCTGGACAAGAAAGAGTAATTGGGGAGGGGGGGGGGGGGGGACTACTTTGAAATACTTTACAGCACCCTGTTTTTTTAGTGTTTGGGACCTTATCCATACTTTTGTTTTTCAAAGTCTAAATGCCAGGATAAATTCTCAGATAGTTAAGAGAAGTCTCTTTTAGGACATTTGGAGGATTTACTTAAGTGTATTCTTCAGCGATCTCTGGTCATAGGCATACTCGACTGTGGGCTATAAACTGGGATGTCATCTTAGGGTCTCTTAGGTTTCCCCAAAGCTTAGTTGTCATGTCTACTGTGTGTGGCCACATGCTGCTTCAAAGCTCCGTCAAGAGAGGACAGTCTTGCAAGACATGTTCTGGAGTCTGTTCAGCACGAAGACCCTGGCAGAGAGCTGTTTGGCTCTTACCTAACTGTATTGTACGAGATGACAGAGATGGACATGTAGACTTACAATCAGTTTCCATGTCCCCTTAAGGGTGTGCAATATTATTATTATTATTCTCCTCCTCCTCCACTGGTTGTAAACACCAGAGGGAAGTTATGATTATTCATTCAGTTCTGAACTTAGATCTTTTTCCAGAACTTGAGATGTGCGTGCATCCATTTAATAGATCTCTCTTTTTATGTGCAGACTCTGGTTCATCCCATATCAGACAGATGCACTTTGACTTCAAAGGAACCATGTATCCTATCTACTTTGGTTTTACCCCTGATTGGGAACCTGTTTCTAGAATGGCCTCGGAAATATAGAGATATGTCAGCACCTGAATGAGCCTGCTCCTGATGCACCACCACGCATGGTTCAGTACTTCTGCATCCCCGACACGCAAACCAACACCAGCATTTATTGGCTGCGTGTGATTTTACTAGGCAAGTTTACGCTCGCTCAGTAATTTGCCATGGCTTTCTGATTAATTCAGCCCTTATATCCTTTACATGCGCATAAAAATACACAAAGCGGTCTGCTACAAAATTGACTTTGAACTTGAGTATGTCAGCATTGTGAAACTGCGTTCACAACCCTAAAGCTACAGCCATCAGACACCATGTAGTCTTCTTATGTAAAGAGTCGGTTTATAACTAACACTGGGGTTGGTGGGTTAAGTCAGATTTATTAATTTTAAGTCTATTCTTCTCCCACTGTGTTAGCTCCAGTAAGCGTCTGTTAGGCGTTGTGAACGAATCTTTTGCACAATATATATTATTAACTCGTTGCTGACCGATGAAGATGGAAGCGGAATATTTAGGGCAGTGCCTCCTCAAGTGCTGTGACGTCCCTTTATAACTCAGCTCAATTTCTTCTGGTGAGACAATTTTGCACTAGAAATGAAACGTCCTTTTATAATACAGTTTAATCTTTGCCGCAACAAACTGCGTTCACATTCCTATCTCATTTAACCCGCGTGTGGATGTGTGTGTGTGTGTGTGTGTACATAAGTACATACATACATACATACATACATACATACATACATACATACATACATACATACATACATACATACATACATACATACACACATACATACATACATACATACATACATACATACATACATACATACATACATACATACATACATACATACATACATACATACATACATACATACATACTCATAGGCTTCTTATTGATCTTTTTCATTTGTAATTAAATTTGAATTGTTGAGTGAAAAGTATTTCGTTTAAAAAACCCTATAGCTTGTCCCCCACTTTTTTTTTTGCCTCTGTGTGTGTTTGTGTGCGTGTGTGTGTTTTAAGTGTCTCTCTTGTTTACCACTCTGTCTCTCTCTCTCCCCATCCACTATGCAGAGCATTACTGAGCTTTTACATATTTGCAAGTGATAGTGCACTATATGTGTTTGACTGGCGGTAAAATGCATTTGCAAGTTAAATAAGGGTTTAGCTTTGCTACTGATTGCTAATGTGAGTGATAATAAATAGCGAGTGCCGTCATTAATATTACAATGAACTGTGAAGTCAGCCTGGGAGCAGAGGACTGTGATAATGCCATTTTGTTCGTTTATTTTAAAATTGTTACAATTGTAGTTTTATCTGAGGTTATGTAAATATCAACGTGCGTGCATATTTCAGTCGCATACGACTATTTATAAATATTATACACGTTTAAGGGAGCTGCGATAACCTAGTGATAGGGTGCTCACCTTCCGGTCCGAACGCCTAGGATTCGACTCCACATTGAACGTTTTTTTTTTTCTATTCAAAACTTACCTTGACTTCCAGCCTAAAATAGATACTATGTTATATCGTGGGAAGTAAAGACGGCCGGAGTGATGCTAATCACATCATCCATTGGTCTATTCACGATAAAGGTCTAGCACTATGTGCCGGGGGTTCGGTGACGAAGTGGTCAAAAGTTTACTTCGCGCTCGGAAAGTAGGAAGTTCGTTTCATGGGCGCGCCGTTTGGTTCATGGCAGCATTTTTAAGAAGACCATGTGGATCGTCACCGGAGCTATGGAGTTCGTGCTTTGTGTCACGATCTCGACAGGCAGCTAGTCGTTCTGTAAAGAGACACCGAGCGATATGAGATAAAGCCCGGTGCGATAAAATCGATCCTTTAATCTTAGACTATATGCCGAATTCGTTAAATGCATAAATTCCTTTACTTTAAAAAAAAAGAAGCCAGCTTTAAAGCAGTCGACCCATAAAATGATGAACTCTACTTTCCAGAGAAAGAATTAGATCATATCAAAATTAATCGTCATAGTCTTCTATTTCACAAGATTATCAGAGTCACCTTATATGTCAATGTTCCTTCTAGTCTACTCCAAAGCCATGTAGCCGAACCATCCAAGTATTTAGACACTTGTGTTCTCTTTATTCCCAGTTACCACCAAGATTTCCAGTGTACTTCTTTTCATACATCAAAAAATGACTGAACTTAATTTCAAGACCTGTTTTCCGTTGTCGGTTGTCTAGAGATGGACTGCTCGGTTTTTTATTTGTCACCCCATGATATTCTTAACACTCATATGTTAATCACCATCTTAAATAAATGTTTAATCAAGAATCGACACCACAGCACTCTTTACACTCCCATAAGCGCTCTGCCCCATCTTTAACAGCAAGCGAAGAGTTCTGATTGCATTGCCGTCTCACCTCTTCCTTCAGTGTTGAGTGTCTGCCAGATATGGCAACTCCTCACAGAGCCATTCTCCTCAGACCGTAATGATGTACCTGTGCCTCCGCACAGTTCACTCGCACCCCTTAAAACCTCTAGTTTGGATACACCATTTCACCACTAAGCGGTGCAGAACCGACCAGTCAATCTGCCTACTCATTTCCCAGCACACCGGCATATCATGGAGAAAATATATAAAGGATGCTAACTACCAGGGACCTCTGAAGAGATGCTTGACACTCTGCACAAAGTATGCCTGCCCCGCCTTGCTCAACATGCTCTGTGAGTCAGTTACAATCACGGCATGTATGAACAGCTGATTCTCAAGCCAGTGGAAGGCAGCAGTGACTAAAACGAAACGTTGTGATAACAAATGCGAGGCTTTGTTGCACTCAGTGACGTCCATTCGCTTTTGCTATAAAACCCCATGCACTTCGTCTGCCCCTAAACACAGAGCCATCTGTAGAGATAATCAGCTAACCTGGGCGGGAATTGCCATAAATCATGTGTTGAACTTCTGATTCTGCAGCACAAGCTGGCCAGTCCCTGCACTCACGAACTAGTGTGATAAGAAGCCTACACAAGTCTGAAACTCCTCGGACACTTTGACAAACTCCTCTCCTCGCTCAAATTTATCAAGCCTGCATACATGTTTAATCATAATCTGAGCTTTAGGCTAAACTTATGCTGTTCTGCTTGTATGAAAATGTCCATTTTTATATCACATAAAATCATTTTACTATACAAAAAACTCATGTTTTCAGTCAAACCTCAACAGAATCAGTAAAGATGTTCTTTTAAATGTGTTGTGTGTTGTCCATCAAGATGATGATGACCACTCTTTTTCATCAAGTATGAGTACGAAGATGACTGATGAGGCCGATGCGGGCCCAAAAAGTTCTTGGACAGCGGGGACAGGGAATGAGCGTTGTACCAGGAAGGTGATTTCCTGCAGTTGCCTTTCTCTCCATCCTTTTCCTAATAAGTCTTGCTGTTCTGTTTGCTTCACATGTAGCCGCGCCCTTGTGTAGAGCTGCACGCCATGCATTTCGGTCTAGAGAGGCAGCCTCCCAATTGGTGTCATTCATCCCAAATGCTTTGAGTGAAGACTTCAAGGTGTCCTTAAAGCGTTTCTTTTGCCCACCTTGGGAAGTTTCCCATTTGCAGCCTAAAATGGGTACCAGGATGGGCTGTCCTGGGAAAGTAAAGACAGCCGGCGTAATGCTGACCACATTACCCACAGAGTGCTGATGGTCTGTAAAAATATGGGACGCTCTGCCCATATGCCCGATGCGCCGAAAGGCGTGAAAAGGGAACTTTACTTTACTTATAGAAGAGTTTGTGATCTGGTATGCGTGCCACATGATCAGCCCAACTAATTTGATACTGCATCAGTAGAGTGTGGATGCTGGGCGTGGATGCTGGGCATGGCTGCTTTCTCAAGGACTACGGTATCAGGTACTTTGTCTTGCCATTTGATATTCATTAGTTTTCTAAGGCAGACTGTGTGAAAGTGGTTTAACTTTCTAGCCTTGGGCTGGTAACCAGTCCATGTTTCGCATGCGTACAGCAGTGTAGTTAATACAACTGCTCTGTATACTTTAAGCTTTGACTGCAGGGTTATGCCACTTCTGTTCCAAACCTTTTTTGTTTTCTTTTAAATGTAACCACCACGGTATTGAAACCAACGATAAAAAATGTAAGTCACAAAAGCATAAAATGCTAACTGAATGAAACAGGACAAGTTTTAAAATGACGTCCCCAAAAAATAATACTCAGAATTTCCCAGAACTGTGCATTTTACTTACGTTCAATAACCACACAAACTAACACGACTATTAAGTGAAAATGTACACAATCACAATACGACAAACCAGAAAGAAGAAAAAAACTAACATAAGAAATAACAAAACAACTGTAAGCATGTTTGTTAAACAGATTCATGTTATCATTACAACATCAACAGAAAAGTTGCTAAAATGCCATACTGTCAACTGTTAGGGACCTTTCACTACAATAACATAATAAATAAATTCAGAGGCACTGACTGGCACTCACAGAAAGAGGAGGCAAAAATAGTAATAAGACACACCAGACAAAGTAGAAATCAAAAGATGTAGCTAATAAACCTGGATTATAACAGTTAGGAAATATAAATTGCCTGTATGGTCATTTCCTTGTGTGACTTCCAAAGGTCCATTTTGTTTGGAAAATTACAGACCCACTGCAACTTCCCCCTTCCCCCCAACCCCACCCCATCAATAAAAATCGTGCTCTAAAAAACGACCAATTCAAGGTTTACTTAAAATCGTTTGTTTTAGGCCCAAAGGTGCAGATATCGCAGCCTAGCTGTAAACCACCACACAACATGCCAATCGCCCTTTTATGGATGAATGCAGAAGTATGGTCACGGCAGCTTTCCAGTTTTGTTTTCTAGTGTTTCCCAATAGCTATATTTCTTTCCTCTACTTCTACAAATGCTAATCAATACTTGTGAATTTATTTACCAAATGATATCTGCAAACTATATCACAGATATAAACAGTCTGTAACTATAATGCCGAGTGAGCATCATATTTAGCCGGTTGTTAGAGGCAGCTTCTGTGAAAGAGTCTAAGGAACTGTACATATTTGTTTTCAAGCACGTCAGTACTCCCAGCCACAGCTTTCATTTGGTAGCTTCCGTTAAGAAGGCAATCAGGTCTGCACGCTCGTTTGCTTTCTTTAAACCAGGAAAGACCATTTTGGTTCCAGGGATGTACTTTTTAGGGTTTTCCAAGTATTCGTTGAGAGTGTCCTTGTCCCAAGTGATGCCTGTTATGTAAGAGAACTGCTACAGTAAAAACAACATAACTATTTCTATTTAAACAACACGCAACGGGAATCGAAGCAAATGTAGTGCGGTAGTTTTTATGCTTCCCTGCCACCCGGTGATCATTGGTTTGAATCCGCCTCAAGTCAGATTTTCATTACTGAACTAGGCTTCAAAATTGATCCTACCTTAAATACTCACCCGGAAATGTCCTTTGAAGTAAAAGACAGATGGTATGATACTGACCACATCAGCCACTGAGTGCTGTCTGATCTATAAAAAATATATGGGGAAAGCACTATATACAAATATGCCCCACGGCATGGTCGTACGGAACCTTTGTCTAACATGAGTTCAGGCTTTCTTGAAGCCAGCAAATTTACTTACTAGTTGCCTCATACTCCAACACTACCCGGACAACATTTCATGTAAGCCTGTAAGATTGGTAAGGAACAAATAATAAGAGACCCAAGAGCCTGCTGCATTGCAGGTAGATATGGGGTGGACAAAGGCTATTTAAACGCAATCACCCCCCCCCCCCCGCTCACTTTTCCAGCCAATCAAAACCCCCAAGTTCAAGGTGGCCCAACGTGCTGAGGGACTGAGTGGCCATGAGTCAGCTGGTCGCAAACGTTGGTAATCGGGTAAGCGGGCAAGGCTTCACCAGATGTATGGAATCCTATAGGACTATCCACTGTCTCTGTCAAGCTCTGTTAAGGTTATCGTTTTTTCCCCAGCATATCTTTCACACAATCATAATTTATATAATGATTCACTGCCGGAGCAACGAATGTCGTGCTCTGGGCATGGTGTTTTTTTTAAATATTTTTTTTATCAACAGACAGGGAAATGAAAGTAAGACGACATGGCACACAAATATATTATAAAAGGATACTGGAACTGCCGAAGTGCAAAGCAGAGGGCCAATTCTGGAGAAGCTGGTCTATGACTTCGATGTACTTATGCTTAAATAAAACAAATGTCAACTCCCCTAAATGGTTACAGCAGGGATGGCAAAGAGATACAGGAATACAAATGACATGGAATAGAATTAGTTTAGGCTATGTATTCATGGGGACTCATGTGTGGCCAAGGAGAGCTGGGACTGGCTAAATAAAAAATATAAAAAATAGAGAATTTAAAGGGAAGTAGACTGCTAACTTGTGGAGATTTCAATGCACCGTCAATGAGTGAGAGAGATAAGGGGTAAACAGGCAGAGTAAAGCTCTCGAAGATGCCTTATGAAATAGAGAAGTGATGTGTATAAATGACGGAAGACCAAACAGGATAGCAATGAGACCTGGGGATGCTGACACCCCTTCTGATCTTGCATTGTGTCCCAAAAAATCAGCGGTTGACACAAAATGGGACCTACTAGGAGACCATGGAAGTGACCATCTGCCCTGCCTGTGTTGGTATACACAAAAAGGGCGCGCAGGGCTACAGAAGCAAAGAGGGTCTTTAAGTATGCTGATGATACTCCATACATCATGGATGCTTCAGGAAAACGGCACTAACAAAGATAACAAAACGTATCCATGTGCAGCCTCCACGCTGGGCTCTAGAGGTGGAACATGTGTGGAAAGATAAAAGGGAAGCGGTCAAAAGATGGCAAAACGTAAGAAAAATGTCAGTAAGATCACCGAATGAACTAGAGAGAGCTGAAGAAGAAAGGAAAGTAAAGTAGCAATTTTCAAAGTAAACTCTGGAAGTTCCACAGGCAAATGAAGGCAACAGATCAACCAGTATCAGTGAAGACAGTTTATAATGATTCTGGCAAGGCATTGACAACAGAAAAGGAGAAAGGAGAGGTATTCCTAGAAAGATTCATAGCACAAACTGACCAGAACGACAGAGACAGTAGAGACCAAATTAGAGAAAACTTAATACAATTGGTCAAATAAGATAGGTGTGAGAATTTAATAAAGTTAAGGACATCAGAAATACGGCGGGGGAGGGGGGGGGGGCGGAGAAACTGGAACGCACACAAAATGTTTATCACGGTAGATGTTACCAGGTCATTCTTGTCATAAAGCCAAACAAATCAATCTTCTTATAATAAAACAGTTGTTTATATACACACACACACGCACACACAAATTCCCATTGCGAACCTGCAACAAAACTATATTAGGAAGAGTATATACCTTTGTTTTTATTTGCTGCGGTATACGAGAAGCCAGCTGCCTGGCCTGTCTTGCGACCAATCAAACCGTTGAGATTGGGTCCAGTTTTATGTTTTCCACCTGCCTCTACAGTGTGGCACTGAAAACACTTCTGCATAAAAAGCTTCTTGCCTTTCTCTGCATCACCCATTTCTGACAGCAATATATTACACAATTATAAATGTTCACATCTATTAAAAAAACATAAGGTCAGCTTGTCTTTTAATATGCGTGTATAGATTGTTTTCAAACTATTTGTTGGCCTTTTCCCGTTTCTCCAGACAATACTGTTATACACGGCTCCCAGGTCGACCCAGCCTTGAGTAGGTACCGGGTGCAGTCCCGGGAAGTAAAGGCGGCCGGCGTGATGCTGACCACAATCACCCATCTTGTGCCGATTGGTCTATAAAAATATAGGTCTAGCCCTATATGCCCTATACGCCTAAAGGCGTGGAAAAGGGTCCTTTCCTTTTTTCTACTGTTATACACTGTACAACACAACATTCCTACCAATGCTGTGCTATCAATGTCAAACATGGACAATGTCTTCAGAAGACAGAAGGAAAAGTGTCACGACAGAAATTTAATGTTTTTTTACTATGCTTGGTGTAACGAGGAAAGATCGACTTAAGGGCGATGATATCGGGACGAGAGTCGGCACAGAACCAGTACTGAACTTTAAAGGTAGACAATCAAATGGTCTGGCCATGCAATAAGACTGGCATCAAACAAACCACCAGAGAGAACAATGTTAGACAGGTACAACGGTAACAGAACCAGAGGTCGACCACGCAGAACATAAAGCGCAGAAATATCAGACACTGAAAAGTATTTACGAAGCGAACACAAGGGCTCATTCCAGCGAGATCTTCCTGCCCTGACGCCGCCAGCCATTCCAAGAGGAGAGGAAAAATGAGGAAGAAAAAGATAGTTTTACTGTGTTATGGGGAGATATGGGAATCGATGGTATAAAGTGAAACCCCTACACTATTATTATGACAGCTAGCCATTCCAAGAGGAGAGGAAAAAATGAGGAAGAAAAGGATAGTTTTACTGTGCTATGGGGGGGGGGGGGTATGGGAATCGATGGTAAAGAGTGAAACCTCTACACTAATATTATGGCAGTTTAAAACACTTTATGTCGGTTATGTCAGTGTCCGTGGCTTAGGTGCTATGAATGCAGTTTCATAATTCTATCACAAAGTTGCTGATTCAGTTACAGACAGTTTGGCAGCAGGCAGTTTTGCAATGTCTTCGAGTTATGGATGCGAAGCCATTTAGAAAGCAATGTGTGCTGAAGGTAAAAAATTGCCTAGCAAAAACCACAAACTCCCCATCATATGCTAGGATTGGTTTGTGACGTTCTGTAAAAGATACGCGCTTAGCACATTTTTCATACAGATTATTTTAAACTATCACTTGCAGTTTGTAATATCGCTTATGTCTGCTTACATGATTTCACTGACGAATACACATATTCATTTATAGGTAAGTGAGTAAAGGACAATTTGTTTCATGCCTCTGTGCGTACTAGGCCTACAGGGCTAGACCCATATTTTATAGACCAGTCGGTGGGCTTCAGTAGGTGATGCGGTCAATATCACGCCAGTCGCCTTTACTTCAGGGGATTGAACCTCGTACCGACTCAAGGAAGGGTCGATCACAATGCCAAAGTAATTTTTGAAAAAAGTCCGGCTCCTTCAGGACCCGAACACACAACTTCCGATCCGCAGGCGAGCGCCTAGTCTCTACAATACGGTGGCTATTCATTTATGGGTAATTTTACGCACTTTGCCAAATATAGTCGGGTCTAAGTAGCGAAGTGGTCAAGTCGTTCGCCTTTCACGACTGCGCCGTTCGGTTCACGCGTGCAATTTTGCAGAAATCCCTTGGGATTGTCGCCAAAGGTATGGTGTTCTTGCTTTTGCGACGCTCTCGATAGGCAGCTGATTATTCCGTGGAGAAAGGCCGAGCCATACGATATAAAATTCCAATGCAATGAAATCGATCCTCTCGACTTTAACTTTATTCATTTATTTTATCTACTGTCTTTACTGACTGCTTTTACCACTCCCCCCCCCCACCCCTTCCAGGGCGGCCTAGAACGGGGTGGGGGTACTTTAAGCCTGATGAGTTAGGGCCGCAAATGTGCAACAGAAGGGTTGACAGTTTTTTTCCCCTCGAACACCCCCCCCCCCCCTTTTTTTTTTCAATGTTCATCACTTCACAGAGGATTTGAACCTGATTCTCCCACACGGCTATTTTATTTCCTCTACAGTAGGGACAGTTGCGAACGCGCTTCAAAATTCCAAAGTGCCGCGTTCGATTCCAGTTGCCGGCGATTTGGCAACAGACCGTCTCGGTTGGTTTCGACAGTGGCACCGAGAGCTGACATGGACAAACTAGTGAACGTAAAATGTGCCTAGAAAAACAACAAACGCCAGTTTATGCTGGGGTTGGTTCTGTCTGCATCGTCCTGTAAGTTTTCAGTAGCGATATTTCCCACTTGACTGCTAGCTGGATGGTTGTTTGTACATCCCCATCGAGAAGTAAGAATCCACGATTCCGCCTGGACTGGGTTGACAGCATCCAGAAGTCCCGCTTCAGGAATTAGATATTTCTAACCTTGCCTGCTTATTGTGTGCATGTTTCGAAATGCAGTCAACAGCGTGTTGAATCCTAATGAACAAGGTGGTTTCAGCCTCCAATTCCGCTGGTTTTCCTACCATCTGGTCTCCGTGGCAAAGAGGTCACGCCATTCGTTTTGCGCTCTGCAAGTCGTGGGGTCGTTTCACGGAGGCGTCGTTCCAGACGAGGGCATTCTTTTACGGAGATCTCTAGGGATCGTGGGTGGAGCTACAGAGTTCGTGATTAATATGACGCACAAGGAGGGCACACGGAGGGCCTAAGCAGCCTAGTTAAACTAGAGGTATTTGTTAGCTGCTCTGTAACTCATTTGATATGGCAACAGCCGCAATGTCGCAGCTGAACGCGATGTGGAAAAGCAAAATCAGCATCGCAGTCAAGGTCAATATTTACAAATCACTGGTATTATCTATTTTCTTATATGGGTGTTAGAGTTGGACCCTCACTGTGGAAATGGAAAAAAGAAACCAGGCTTTCGAATGTAAATACTACAGAGGCATTTTACGAATTAGTTATTCAGAACATAAAACTAATAAATATGTCAGAGACAAAATATACAAATTTGTTGGACACCAGGAGTCTCTCTTGGCAGCTAGCTTGGTTTAGGCACGTGGTGAGACATGATTCGATTGCAAAGACTGTACTTCAAGGAACATGGGGGAGGGGGGGGGGTTAAGATGAGGAGGGCAAAGAAGAACCTGGAATGCCAACATCAATAAATGGACAAGACTAAGTTATTATACCCTTATTCATAAAGTGGCAGACAGAGAAAGATGGCGGGTTTTATGTGCCCATCAATAAAAACAGCTCCACGAACCCTAATGGGTCAAGGGTTATGGTATGTACGCTATGTAATTCACCAAGACCTTCCCCTCATTGACATTACGGCATTTAAATTTTCTAGAAAACTACTCACACTCTACACAAACATTTCTACAACAATCGCAACGTATAAACGGACATTTACCGGACTGATCAAATCACGGACAGAACGGTTACTGGCGCTGAGGTTGTTGAAGTTGACTTTGAAGTGTGTACACAGCGGTTTCAGTGAATTTGCATTTCAGGGCTGGCACCACAGGCTGCCAAAAATACGCAAGTACTTAATGTCCCATGTTCTATTAATTACGCTCGGGAAAAAAAGAGCACTAAAATAACCGAACAGTAAGTAAGGAAGTAAAAATCTATTTCAAACCAGTAGTATATCTGGCATATGAGGCAAACACACAATCTTATAGACCAGTAGGCACTAATGAGTGACGATGTCAATATCACACTGCCATTTTTATTCCCCACGAAATGTTCATGATACTAATCTTAGACGATATTGCCTAAGTCAAATATTAAATGTCATTGCAGATTCGACAACTGAACTGTTAAACTGAAAAAAAATGTCACTTTTGGTGTATTTTTCTTCTTCGTGTTCACCGGCGTTAACTAAAACGGAAAGTTACCACTGTCGTCATTTACACCATTATAATGACTTAAGTTATCATCTTTTCTGATTTCTCGCCAAAATTTTTTTTTTGTTTATCATCATCAATATAATCAGCATCTGTTAATAATATTCATCATGTTATTTTTTTAAAGAATTTTTTGTGTGTGCCATTATCATCATTTTTTTAAAAAAATCATCGTCATCCGATTCCCCAATTGTCATCCCCTTCTTTAATCATTATCATCACCATCTGTATTGTGATCCAATTCATCCTTGTCAATATCATTACCTTTTTCTTGTTAGGGAAAGGAAAACGGGGAAGACCAATAGAGACCCCGTGCAGAACAATCATCAAGGTAGGCTCAACCATGGGCCTAACAAACAACCAAGACCTAAAACAGGTGGGGACCAACCACCCAACATGGAGAGCTATGACCTCTGTTCTAAGCACCGCCCTAAGCTCAAGATGAACGACTAACTTTTCTCAATTTCTCTTTATTATCATTTCACTTTCCGCTATTATTACCACAGTTCTCGCATTGACATTAACTCGAATCATCTTCTACGTTACCCTCAAAGTGAAGTCAAAGATCTTTTTCGCATGGGGCATATGATGCTAAAGGCATATAGTCGGCACTCGATGGCTGAAGTGCTTAATATGGTAAATATCACGCCACAATTACTTCCCATGGTACCCAGTTTAGGCTGGATCGATCTCGGAGCCATAGTTATTTAACCAAAATCCGACTGGATGCAGATTCGAACAAAATCCTTCGGAGCTGGCAGGTAGGCGTCTAGCTGCAATGGCCAGTTCCCCTAGTCAACTCCTCGTCTTTTCCGCCCTTATCCCAATCATACATCATATTGCACCTTTTACTTGTTGGTTATCGCAATCAGTCCATTGAGGAAAATATATCTCCACATCTTTATAGCCAATTGTGAATTCCGTTCGATAGAAATAACTAACTAGTGCACTTCTGTCAAGGTTCAAACAAGTTCAAAAAAATTCTCGTCCACTTATAGATTGCGTACGCCATGAAGTTGCAAAAAAGAACCGTTGGGCAAGAATTCAAAAAATATGTCACCAGCAAACCATTATCACTGATATAATTACTATCCACAGAAGAGAACGTAAAGCACGTTATTATAAAACTACAGATCACATCATATAAGACAAATGTTAACGAACATGTGCTAACATACCGTTAACCTGAAAGGTCCCAAGGTGTAGTAGATTGAGCAGACGTGCTTGACGAAACAGAGGTGACCCTCCCAGAATTCCGTATCGAAAGAAGGTGACTTTTAACCTATGGAAATTCCATTGACATATTTAGGATACAAAAGATTTCCTTTTACCCGTAAATTATCATAATTACCCCCAAAACAATATATGTTTTAAATATGTTCTTCTTGTTTTTAATAACAAGTAATATCATTTCATGAATTAGAGGTTGGTAATTGTTTTATGACATTATAGACATTGTCAACGTATCTGAACAACCCCGAAGTCGTTTGAACTAGTCCTATTTAATAAAAGTTGAAACAGCACGGAGATATGAAATCTGGAAAGATAACGAATGAGAAGATAACAGCCCTGGATAATTTCAGAACAAATTTGTGTTGTGCTTGTGCATAGCTTGAATTTTTTTGAATAAAGTGACAAATGAAAAGAATAATTTATTCTCAATACATCCA
This sequence comes from Candidula unifasciata, assembly GCA_905116865.2. Lineage (NCBI taxonomy): Eukaryota > Metazoa > Mollusca > Gastropoda > Stylommatophora > Geomitridae > Candidula > Candidula unifasciata. The sequence goes on along the minus strand of CAJHNH020007778.1, from coordinate 980,295 downwards.
GTCTAAACCAGGTCCTGGCAATAATTTACTCCATTGCCTTCTCCTTCTTCTACCTTGTAACTCATGGAAGTCCCGGGGTGGGGGGGGGGGGGGGTGGAATGTTCGTTGATGAGCTCTGTCAAGAGCACTATTAAGACTGATGTTCGTTTTTGTAAGGCTGTTCTTAATGCCATCACTCCATCGTTTCCGAGGTCTTCCATTTGCTCTATACCCGTTGTAACGTTTTAGTGTGGCTCGCTGTGGCAGATAGTACCAGGGCATTCTTGTAAGGTGTTCAGACCACTTCTTTTGTTGTTCTCTGATGACCTGAAAAACTGGCTTTATTCATAACATTCGTCTGATTTCGTATTCTGTCTTTCCTTGAAACTCCTGCAGCTCTTCTAAGACATTTCATCTCTGTTGTCACAATTTTACGTTCATTGGAGGAAATAAGTATCCACCTTTGGCACTAATAGCATAGTGTTGGCCAAAATAGATAGTTCTGATAAGATTCACTTTAGAACTCCGCGGTATTTGATTGTGTGTTACCGTGGAAGATAGTTGTCCCATTGCTTGATCAGCTTTGGCACATCTCCAGCTAATTGCTTTGTCTAGTTTTCCGTCGGATGTTAAAATTGCTTCCAAATACTTCGATTCCTCTGTTTTTCTTAAGGTGTTTTTGTTTTTTGTTTTCTAAATTGTCTTTCTGTCTTCCCGTCACCATTGTCTCTGTAGTGTTTATTTTCATATTATATTGCTTTCTACTGTTTGATATTAATTTGGGAGTTGCTGTGTCGGCGTGTGCATCAGATTTTTAGGGCACGCTCGGTTGCCCGGTATACTGACTGTTATGTTGTGAAGTCCCAAGGTGTCAGTGACTCTATTAATTCATATTCTTCTTGGTCGACCCCTACTTCTTGGGGATTCTACTTTCAAGCTGTACGCTCTCGTTGCTGACATTATTATATTCATCCCTATTAAATGACCAAACCATTTCAGTCTTTGTTTTTTAACTTGTAATGTCTTTGTTTCTCACATGAACTCTTCTAGTTTTGTTCACGGTCTGTCTCAAATATTTCATTTCACAGATGGTAAGTTTTCTACTGTGTCCTCCTAACATCCAAAGCACTGTATGCTGTTGTTTTAAATGCATTCAAAACCAAATGGGTGAAGAAATTGATGAATAAAAATGTCATGTACTGAACTGTCTTTGTGCAAGCTTCTTTCTTAGCGTTCACCGCCTATAAACTACGCGGGAAAATTCTGGTTATTCGTCCACTCCTGAACTTTGATATTGTTCAAGCAATTGAGTTTTAAGTGCATATCCATTTTATTTGTCATGCCTATTTGTGTGCTGACTATTGGTTCCTCACCTTCAAGCATAAGCACTCCAAATTTGAAGGATACACCTAACTCCTTGCATGAAAGGGAAGCGGTGGGCCTGGCCTGCCCCCCCCCCCCACCTTCCGCCCTTTAATGGGGCTCCAGAACCCATATGGGGAGTTTAATTAATTAAATCGGAATGTATTACTGCTACTTAGAAGTAATAGTGGGAGTCGTCCGAAGGTTATAAGTTTACTTCCTGGCAGAGCCGGACTTTTTTCAAAAATGACCTTGACTCACAGGTCGACCCAACCTTGAGTGGGTACTGAGTGCAGTTCCGGGAAGTAAAGGTAGCCGGCGTAATGCTGACCACATCACCCATCCTGTGCCAACTGGTCTATAAAAATACAGGTCTAACCCGTTATGCCCTATATGCCTGAAAGCGTGGAAAAGGAACCTTTGCTGTTTTTTTTTACTTAGTAGTAATAGTACTCTGAAATAGCAAATCAAGAAGTAACATTGTCTAGGAAGAATAAAGTTAACATTTGATCTTCATGAGTTTTGAGGTCTGTGGCTAAGTCGATGCGAACGCTTTGTAATGCCGGGGTGCCGGGTTCGATCCCAGCTGCGGGCCATGCGTCCTGCATTGGTTTCGACAATGGTATCAGGGGGCCGACTGTCCAGAAGCAATGGCAAACTACTGGGCGTAAATTTGCCTAAAGAAACTACACAACAGCCAGTGGCTGCTGGGGTAGGTTGTGCAACGTCCTGTAAAGGATACACAACTAACCTTAGAGTTTTGAGACATTTTATTGAAACAGCAGTAATCTCCTCCTGTCAATAACTTCTGCATGTGTTGGTTCACAGCTTACCTTTATCTGAAAGTAATTTTGAGTGAGTAGTCCAACTAAGACCACATTTTTAGCCATTAACACCTTGTGCCTTAAATTGTGACTATTCAGATGAGAATTCACCAGGTACGTACAAACCCCAGTTGAAGTGTAAGGTTACGGGGTAACTGGACGCACAAGGCAGATTTGAAAAAATTCAAACTGATCTAGGCTCCTAGGCTGACCCAGCCTAAAATGGGTACCAGGATGTCATGGGAAGTAAAGGCGGCCACATTGATATTGATCCTATTACAAATCAAGCGAGGATAGCTGTATACATGGCATTTTTTGGTGGCATGCAGTACTGGCACATTTTTAGGCATTGTTTTGTAATAGAGACTGTGTTGAGTAGTGCGACTTAAAAATTTTTTTTAGACATTTTCTGGTGAGTATAAGTAGTACAAGAGTTGCACCGTGGGAGAGACTGCAGCCTCATTACATTATATTTTCAAAGGCAACAGTAGGTGTAGCCAACCTGCATTGTGGAAACAACAGAGAATATAGTCCCTTGTTTGACAGGAGAACCATATATTATGATTATCTGCATATCTAGTCCTGTGACTGGATTTGAACCAGTTATGAAGAGATCAAAACTGTACTGTGTACATCAATTTCCCCCATTCTCATCACAATTTCTGCTCATGCATTAAAAAGGTGTAGGAGAGAGAAATGAACAGCTTTTAAGACATTAGATTTTTGTTGTTGAAGCCTGTCATATTTAAATCATAAGTATTTATGCAAGCAATAAAATTTAATTTGGTAAAACCTTTAGTTTGCTGGATTTTAGTGAAAACATCTTTAAAACCGCATTTACACATTTCCATAGTTTCTTAATGTAACTATACAGCATGTGAAAAACTAGTCTTTAGTCTTCCTTATTATGTCTGTTGGAAGACTAAACAAATATATTAGGCAGTTAGCCTCTTCATCGATTATCTTTCACACTATTACATATATTTAGTAGTTAGCCTCTTCAACAATTATCTTTCACACTATTACATATATTAAGTAGTTAGCCTCTTCAACGATTATCTTCACACTATTACATATATTAAGTAGTTAGCCTCTTCAACGATTATCGTTCATACTATTAGATATATTAAGTAGTTAGTCTCTTCAACAATTATCTTTCACACTATTACATATATTAAGTAGTTAGCCTCTTCAACGATTATCGTTCACACTATTACATATATTAAGTAGTTAGCCTCTTCAACGATTATCTTCACACTATTACATATATTAAGTAGTTAGCCTCTTCAACGATTATCGTTCATACTATTAGATATATTAAGTAGTTAGTCTCTTCAACAATTATCTTTCACACTATTACATATATTAAGTAGTTAGCCTCTTCAACGATTATCGTTCACACTATTACATATATTAAGAGGTTAGCCTCTTCAACGATTATCTTTCACACCGTTACAGATATTAAGTAGTTAGCCTCTTCAACAATTATCTTTCACACTATTACATACATTAAGTAGTTAGCCTCTTCAACGATTATCGTTCACACTATTACATATATTAAGAGGTTAGCCTCTTCAACGATTATCGTTCACACTATTACATATATTAAGAGGTTAGCCTCTTTAACAAATATCCTTCATACTATTCAGATGAATAGAAGTTTGTTCATTCACAGAGAGTAGCAAAAAATTCAACAGATAAGAAAAAATCCAGATAATATGAGAGCAGTTATTTAATTCTCACTGGCAACAAAGACATGTTATTACTGATACAAGATAATAAACTCCAACAGTTTTCTATGTTAAATTCATACAGTAGCTTGCAAGGGACCAAATATATTTATTGATTACTTTTATCATGGAATGGGTAGCTCTCATGGTGTAGCGGCTAGACACTCGCCTGCGGATCTGAAGCTTGTGGGTTCAATTATGGACGGTGCTGGACCTTTTTCTACAAAAATAGCCTTGGCTTCCAGCTTTTTTTGGGTACCAGGTACAAGTCCTGGTAGGTAAAGACGGGCGGCATGATGCTGACCCCATCACTCACTGAGTTCTGGTTGGTCCATAAAAATATAATAGGTCTAGCCCTATAAGCTTGAAGGTGTGGAAAAGGGTCCTTTACTTACTATTTTACATATCATGGAATATGAGCTGTGGTAGTGTAGTGGCTCAATGCTCACCTGCGGTCCTGGGTTCAAATCAACATTGGGCGGATGTGGGGAAAAAAGTCACTCTAGCTCTCAGGCGGATCCAACTTTAAATGGCACTAGAAAATATTCGAGAAGTAAGGAGGCTTGATGCCAACTATATCACCTGACTGATGCAAACAAATATGAGTCTATAATAATATGCTAGACCCCTGTGTGGGATCCGGGGCCCTACTATGGGAAAAAACAAGAATAGACCTACTGCCTATCCAAAAGCATGTCGTAAGAGTTGACTAATTGGGAGCTTCATTCAAAGTCAGAATGTATCTGCCTGAGAGGCAAGGAACCAACAGCCTGCATACAGATCTGTCAAATGGATGCACATGCAACACTTGGGTTCTGGAACAGGACTGCAGTCCAGAAGTGGACGAACAACCAGAACTTTTCGTCGGTGAACGCGAAGAAGATGCTAGACAATGAAATGCAAAATAACGAAGTTGTACAAAGAAGTTTATAAGCAATAAATCATCATCATGCCGTGCTGTTATACATCACACAGGGCTGACAGTCTATTCTTCCATTCTATCCGGTGCAATCTGTCATGGATGGGATCCAATCCAGCACCTTTGGCTTCTCTCAGCAAAATTTACTTCTCGAACGCCCTGATTTCTCCAGTTCATCCCATTTCAGTCTCTTCAAACTCTCCAGGATGTGCTCAATACTATGCTATCTTCTTTATATGCAATAATTTACAGGGTCAAATAAACAACTATTAAATAAAGCAGCTGATAAGATACCCAAAAAAAAAAGGTCATCCCAGAACAGATTATCTAAGCTGCGCAAATTGAAATTTTGGCATAAAAGTCACAGCTCTTAATTGGTTTTCAGTGAGAAGAAGAGGGAAATATGTTTATCATAATGACTCTGAACTGGACAAAATTCTGTACGGTAAGAATTAAACATAAACAGATGAACTATTTCAATGTATTTATTCTGAGCAAGAACAAAGGAAACAAACTTCGTTTGTTCAAATTTCATATCCAACACAACTGTCAAAGGGCATTTCAAATTACTAATAGTTTTTTTTTTTTTAAATCATTAATTGTAGAAGTAACCAATCCATTTTATTCTGGGTTCAATACTGGGAAACCCAACTGCGATTTATGAGAAAAATAGGTTCTTTTGTAATAAGCCACCCTAGAAGACATCACGGGGACAGTCCAATATTTTACAGGGCGGTAAGACCGGGTTTTTCAGCTTTGTGATGCTTTTAACTACCCCAAAACATATAGAACTGGACTTAACCCCAACCCTCGAGAGAGTGCAGCCTAGGTCCCACGACTGTATGCAGCCTATATACGACTATCCCTGAAATACTAGACTCTCTGTTTGGGGTGACTTACGAAAACAGAACTGCCTCAGATTAAGCAAAACATTTATGTTGCGATAACAATTACCAATACTGAAATATTACTTAATATAGTGATGTTACACCATAACACCACCAGCTTGTGATGATTCATGTTACAATGGAAAATATCACACATTTTACAAGTTGAGAAACATGCAATCTCTCAGATCAAACCATTTGGATCTCTGAAATGGTGACGCAAATTATTTCCACGGCAACCCAGTTTAGTGAAGTATCTGTTTCGCATTCTTTGCATGTACTGAAGATCTTTAGCTCTCTGTTCCACTTGTAAACCTGCAGAGAGAAAAAATGTTAAATTGTACATCTCTGGAAGGTACCAAATTAAAATTGTTATTTAAAGTAAGCACAAATATGAGTCAATTTTAACATATGGCTGTCAATCCAGAACAGTTAGCAAACAAGAATTACAAGATCTACTTCAGTTAAACATATGGCACAATCAATAGACTCTGAAAGCCATTTCTAGTGCATCTGTTTCCTGTAAACTTTGATTCCCCCCCCTTTCAAGCTGCATGTTATGTTGTTATGTTAGTCTATTAAAGTGTACTCATCTTTAGAACTTCAAGACCTTGTTTAAAGCTCAGTTCCTATTAAAACAACTCACTGGGTCAAAGTGGGGAGGGGGGGGGGGAGAGGCTGCGTATGGTGTCCGCTTCAAGCGCTAGCGGTCGCGGGTTCACGCCCCGGTGAAAACTGGGACTTTTTGCTGTTCAAGTGGACTTCTAGTAATTTCCTGGTCAATTGGCAGTGAGAACGGACTCCTGTGTGTATTGTTGCGGATGAAAAAATCCACCGCCAGCAGGAAATTGAAAAGAGTAGCCTAACGGCTTGCCTGAGCAAAATTTGGAGTTAAAACCCTACCCAAAACATTTCAAGACCCTCACCGGTGCTACAGAGCCTGCGCACTGCGCTGAGCTACTTCGGACTCAGACTTTAATTAGAAGTGAGCATTGGGTTACTATCCGTGTGCCATGTTGATTCATTATTCAAGTTGCTTGTTCATTGTCCATGTTTCTGCATCATACAGCAGGGTTCAGTATATATAACGTGATAATTCTAATTTTCAATGTATTTTTTTTTTAATTTCTCCAGATAAAATAATATATGTAACTTACTGAAGATACTTTTTTGTTTTAGTTCTTCCATCAACTGTTACTGTATCCAAGACAGGAGAACCTTTTTACTTATTCTATTATCTCTGTTTACTGTGATGTTCACTATTAAACTCTTTTTTTTTTTTCACTGTTAATTCATGGACATAATAAGACTGGTGTGAGACTAACAAATACACTATGAAGAAAACAGCTGCAAAGTTCAACCAGTTATAAACAAGTCCACAAAGGATTTAGTTTGAGTTAGATGGAAGCTCATGCTTTATTGGTGCATGAAGAAAGAAAAGAACTGCCAATCAATGAACTGAATCAGAGATAAGACATTAATCACTAATTCAGTTCCACATCCTTCCCGCTTTCGAACAAGCAATTTTATGTATTCTTAAAGCAGATTCCGTACCTACATATTACATGATGTACTTGTTACATTTTTAAAATCTCACTTTATGCTAATTCTTTACACACAGGCATATAAGGTGACTTGGAAGTGAGTCTGTAAATGTGTATCTAGCACAACTGAACCATGAATCTTGTACTACTGGGTGAAACAAGTGGGGGGGGGGGGGGGGGGGGGGGGGGGGGGGGAGAGAACCACAAAAAACAAAATGCTTTGCATTTGGAATAAAATACCTGATGACCCTGTCCAGCCAAGTGCCTTATAGTGAGCAAGCATCTTTGGAAGGACTTTCTTGGTTGGTTCACGCAGGTAAGGAACCAAATTCTGTTTGTAGTACTTCATCAGTGACCTGTGTCCAATCACGCTGCCTGTTTCAAGAAAAGAATTTAAATGTTATGCAGATTAAACACGGAATCAAAATGCTTTCAGTGAAAAAATCCTTACACATCACCCTGGAACACAAATACTTTAACAAATAATGTTTAATTAGGAATCGAAGTCACAGCACTTGGGACATTCCCATAAGCGCCCCATCCCCATCTTCAGCAGCAAGCGATTCCAGTGGTACCAACAACAGTCTGATTGTATATCCGTCCTACCTTTCCCTTGATTGCAGATCATCGACCGGATCCCTTAGTTATTCCTCACAGTATCTTTCTTTTCAGACCATGATGATCCATCTGTTCCGAACTGTTCAAAGGGCCCTTATAACATCTAGTTTGCCATGCATCAGTTCACCGCCAAGTTACGCAGAACCAGCCAGTCTATCTGCCTGTTCATTTGCGAATATATCGGCATTTCCTGGGGAAAATATCAAAAGTAGGCTAACAACCAGAGACCTCAGAAACAGAAAGGAGAGTGGCTCCACATCAACCTGATTACATTAAACATTCTTGTACTGTTTTTCTTTGGGGGGGGGGGGGGGGGGGGGGGGAAAGGAGGTTAAGTGGTCTCAGGGTATGGCATCTACCTTGAGCGCTGGAGGCTCCAGGTTTAAACCGCAGTAAAGGCTGGGATTTTTTTATGTGAACTTCTAGTAATTTTCCTATTATTTCTGGGTAGTTAGACCGAACGCCCGTGTGTATTATTGTGCACGTAAAAAAAATACCTCGTCGGTTGGAAATAAAAAAAAGTAGCCTAACGCCCTGCCAGGGAAAACATTTGAAGTTAAAAATCTACCTAAAATATTTTAGGATCCTCGGCGGTGTAAAAGAGTTTGTGCACCGCACTTGAGTTAGAAATAAAAGGGAGTACTTATGGATTACACCCAGGTGCCGTGATGTTTATCCGTCAAATAAACATAATCACTACTGTACAATTAAAAAAAAAAAAAAACCAGCCCATTTCAATGATAGAACTCTGTTTAAGCTGAAGTTTGACATCTTGCACGAATACCTGTAACCAATAAAGTCTGGACTTTTGTCCTGATTTTGTTATGTTACCAAACCATAAAATTATTTATTTCTTTAGTCTTTCGTTGCTCTTTTGGCACAAAGTCTGCCTGTTTTGAAGTTTTTTTGTGTGTTGCTCCTCATAACTTGCTCAAATAAAACTTGTCCGTCAACATCAAACTTCTATGATGGAATAAGATTGCATCTTTTTTAAAGGATCACTGCATGCATATTTTTTTGTTGGTGTGCTGCAACTTGAATCTGATAGATCCCTGCCACATTTTAAATGTAAAATCAATACATTTCTAATTAATTCAGCAAGACAATGGCCACTACTATACTCCTACACAAGATATAATTTAGTGCTGTTACTAATTCCTCTTTACATTACAGAAACATCTAAACCTAAAAATGCTCACATATTCACAAGCCTGCTGGTTAAAGAGAACACAACAGAAGATAAAGCTACGATTTCACGCCAGTGTATTAGGGACCACACTAAAACAACAGAGACATCTAAACATAAATGCTCATACTTTCACAAGCTCGCTGGTTAAAGATTAAAGAGAAAACATAAAAACAGAACTTAAAGCTATGATTTCACGCCAGTGAATCAGGGACCACTGAAACAACAGAAACAAATGCCTACTGACAACAATAAATGACTGATATCTGACCTGAGGGAAGAGTAAGAGAATAGTCATCTCCATCCAACTCCTCCAGACTAACCACTTCATTTGGATCCACCTGCTGATCTTTGCCATCTGGATAGCTGGTTCTAGATTTGTAAAAAAAAAAGAGAAAAAAAAGAAAGGAAAAATTTGTGTCTGCAACAGCTAAACAATTTAAAAGGATATCATATGATTTGTTTGTGATAGAAAACAGCAAGGACGCTATTATCTTTGTAAACATAGGGTGAGCTGTTTGGGACTGAAAGCGTTAAGAGGTTGGGCTGATCCCACCAGATAACGCTGCTTCTCTGTCAGTAGTTAAACTAGGACCACTGCTATGACAGGCAAGCACCAAAGTGACTCAGCAATGTTATATCATGTCTGTGTCGTCTCCACAATGAAGTCTGGCTACAGAGCATCACTGCCCTCTTTGGGAATATTACGCAGTGGAGACCCAATCTATTCCACGGTGTGACCTTCATACCACTGTCCGAAAATTACCAAATATATATTAAAAGGTCAATTATAATATTCAGAAGGTGGTACAAGAGACATGGAAGAAACGGAGAAACAAGATAAAGACAATAAAAAAATATTTTAAAAAAGGAAAATTAAAGGCTTGTGCTTACAAATTTGATAGGCCTGATGAAAAGAACAAAATTATAGTGCCATAAGAATGTACTTACGTGTAATCATAGAAGTCAGAAAATTCAAATATGGTATCTCCTTCATAAAATATCTTGCAGTGGCCCTTGTCAATCATGTGCTTCTGTACATCTTTTGTACTATGAAATCTCTTGCCCTTCTCATTACACCACAAACAAAGATGTCCCAATCCAACTTTTTCACCTGTAGATTAGGCAAATGTGTACCAAGTTACTGTCTTGATATTAGCTCAAAAGCAGTCACTTTAAATCTCAGCAATACTGTTTTAACTGCAATTCTTCTTTCTCTTCACATTCACTAGCTGTAAGATCCAGTAGAACATTCTAGCTTTGCAGAGAAAAAAAATATAATCACGCTGAACCAGGGGGCAGCTTTTGGTTATAACTGTGACTAGGTTTATGTGTGTCATATAAAATGGCTTAGGCTTAGCACTGCTTGCCATAAAGCAGCCCTGAAAAGGACTCTTGCTGTGTTGGTACAATCAAGACAGATAGAAAGACCTATACTGTCCCAACTGACGACAAAGCCGTCTACTGGCCAGCTAATGGGCGATGCAGTCACTGATGAGCCACAGAACACACAGAGGGAGTTTTTAATGACTTACTTTTGTAGCGGAAAGCAAAAAACCTCGACCACTCAATATGGTGACTTCTTACTCAATAGGGATAATCAGCGGGAATAAATGTATCATTTCTGCTAGAAGAGACAGATTATGAGACTGTCCCAAATGTCATGAAGACACTTTTTCACTTAAAAACAAAAATGTGGGCTGTTTCCACAATGAAGGTTGGTTGCAGTGCATACAGTGCTTACTGTCTTTGGGAACATTACACTGTGAAGCACCGTCTCTTATACTACCGCCTGGAAGCCTTGAGTGCAGTCTTTTTCTAAACAACCACCTGGGGAAAACAGATCCTATTATGTTGAAAATCATATAATCATTTATCACAGTGCAAAGCTTCAGTTCAATTTAGAATCTAAATAATCATGTTGAACTGCTTGGTTTTAACTGCAGTACAAACTTTTATTGTTATTCCTTCTTTTCGTCTCAGCAATGTCATTGCCGTGTGCCTGTTTACAGCGAAGCTGCGGTATTTGTCTCTTTCAGCCGACACATCCGACTTCATGGAGCATTTGTCTGTCGGGTTAACCTCCCGGTGCTGTTACTTCATGGAAAGTTCTTGCCTGTTTGAGGACCATGTTTGGTATTGTGCTAGCTGAAATGCACTCATGTTGGTGCTGATACAGCTTGGTCTTCATTGACTGTTTCCTTGATTGGTTTCTGTGCCACCTATGTCTGTCTCGAGTTTGCTGACTGGGGTCTCAGCAATCATTGCCTGGTAGTCAGCAAAGCTTCTCTTTAGGTCTGAATAAAGGCAGTTGAAGTTACAACATCACCTACCTCTATTCTGAGGGTTTCAAGTATTTAGAAGACAACATCAAATACTTAAAGGGGGAATATTGCATTTGTAATTTCCAATCAGTATAATTCTCAAGCCTTTGGTTTTCACAATCTTACCTTTGCACAAAAGCATCCTCAGTTTCAGGGCAAATAAATATAGAAAAAAAAAAAAAAATAATGGCAGAGAATCACAAGGCATAAAGATTCTAGAAAACGAAAACAATGCATGTAAATTACCCAAATATGTTACAAGACCTTCCAGGTCACAAACATATTCTGCATCAGGTAAAAAGAATCCATGTGCTGTCATGTGGTTTACATTCTCCTGCATGGAAGAGCTGACCAGGGAACAAAAAAAACACTCTTCAAGACCAAAAGCTTCTTCATCAGAACTATTCCAGGATTCTGCATCTGAATCACCTGAAAGGCAACAATAGAAAAAAAAAGGTAGTCCCACATACTCTTTAAAATGTCACAATTTTATGTTCTGTTTGTAAGGCAATTAGCAGCCCGTTAGGACCATGGAGTTATGCCACTGGTTTTGGAAACAGTGTCTGCTATGACTGTGAAGTCCAATGTGGGAGTGGCAGTCTATGTCACAAAGTCCACATACAAATGCTGATGTTATTCTGAGGCTGACCTTTCTCTCAGACGTCTCCTCACTATAGCTTGCTGCATCTGACCTTGTGCAAACTGCAACAGCCTGTCTTTCACTGCCTGCCTACAAAGGAGTCAGTGTGCAGCTGATCCCCCCAAGTGTCTGTGTCAATGTTGACATATTTCAGGTCATATCTGCATATGTCCTAATACTGTAGCATTGGCCTTCCTGCAGATCTGATCACATATTTAGTAGTTTGCCATATATATGAAGAAGAGAAAAGTGCTTTTACCTATACTACAAATAGTCTGACTATGAAGGTCATGGCAGTTACTAAAGCAATAACCTGGCTAAGACACAGATCATCACTCAGGTATGCTTTCTAAGGAATTCCAGTAAAATTTGACATGAAGTGAACTACACAAAGATAACAATGAGGAGAGGTGAGTATATAGATCTCTAAGGGGTGACGTGAGCAAAGTTTTAAAAAATGTGATGTGGAATGAATTTTAAAAATGTAATAAACGATGGCTAAAAAAATAGTCGCACAAAATAAAAAATAATATTGGTAATATATATTAGTGGGAATAAAAGAAATACAAATGGTAATGATACATAAATGATACTGATAAGAGACAGAATAAAGTAATACTATTAAATAAAATAAAAGAATTAACATTTAAAATGTGATAAGAGTAAAACTGGGGCTGAGGCGATTTTTCAAAGCGAGGCCTGTAGTATGATTGCCAGAGCAAGATTTTAATGCTGTAACATATATATCATCTTTACCTCTGCGGTCAGAGCTGTTAAAATGGAGAGGGATTGGTTTAAGCGTCTTCTTGTTAATATCAAAGAGGTATTCCCGGAAACAATCAGCTAGCTTCCTGCCAGTTTTCCCAATGTATTATGCCTTGCTGTATCGTTTGCTGATTATTGCATAAATTACGCTGCAGGATCCACAAGTAAAAGGTTCCTTAATTTGGAAAGAACCATTAGGAAACTGACAAAGAAGTCTGGACAACGAAAAGGCATGCCTTGCACGTGCTGCAGAAGCATTCAGTAGTCTCAAAAGGAAGTGCTGTTCAACAGGAGTCGGCTTCTAACAAGTATGTCTTTAATGTTGTGGTCTTGTCTATAAACTAATCTTGGCTTCTCACTAAAGATAATCTTGGTGTCCGGATCAGAGCGGAGGATGTCCAAATGATGAAAGAATACCTTGGAAGCAACCACACTGTTAGGGTGAAAAGTCAAAATCAATTTGGGTCCATCGCTGGTGGAATTACGTTTGGTGGGGAAAGCATCTCTCCTGGTGATTGTTAAAACTTTGTTCAGAGCCTCTTGTAGAATGTGTTCAGGATAGAAATGGGCATGGAAGAAATTAAGAAGTTCAACTGGTTTATCAAAGAAGTCACAATCATCAGAGCACAACCTGCGCAGTCGAAGGAACTGTGAATACGGAATATAATTTTTACACGGTAGTGGGTGAGACGATGTATAGAGGAGATAGCTGTGAGAATCCCTGGGTTTCTAGTAGGCTGTGATCTTCAGACATGGGAAATCAATGCTAACCATGATGTCAAGAAAGTTCACTGAAGTGGCGGAGATCAGTGAGGTGAATTTGATGGTCGGATTGAAAATGTTGATGTAATTGATGAATTGGTCAAGTTTCAACCTTTTCAAGTGACCCACTGAATATATGCTTGCTGATCTTTAAGACTGGCTGAAGTCTCTTACGTGGTCATGGTTGACAAAGATCAGTTTTATTATTTTGCCAGGGCATGCAGTAGTAAGAGGAAATGAACAGGCTGATAGGCTTGTGGGTGAGGCTTTAAAATAATGAAAAACTGTGTCACACATTGTGACAAGAATAAAATATGAATAAACAAAACTGGAGACATCAGCTGGGGGATATACTGAGGAGGAAATCCAAGCACTTATGGTCTTGATAATTTGATGAGCAGTTATATTTATTTGTTAAATAACTAAGTCTGCCATTCCTTCCTCAGAGGTACAAAACTCATGCTATTCTCAAAAACAGTGAAAAGTGGTCTGCCACCAAACTGAATGATGATGAAAATGCAATAGTTGTATATTTCTTGGGTAACAGCCAAAATGACTGTATTGTTGATTACTTAAAATAGTAACACAAGTAGGTTAAAGAAAAGTGTTTTAAGTTGAATAGACCGACTTCATCAGGTTTTCTCTCATCTTCCAGGAAACGTGTTCCATTACAGTTCTTTCTAAACTACTGTTGTGTTGAATACAGGCTATCTATTTTAGTTTCTGAGACATGACGTTTACAAGCAAGTTCTTAGTTATTCATTCAGGGAGGGGGGGGGGGGGGGGGGGGGGGGGGGGGGGGGGGGGGGGGGGGTACGTTCTCTGGATCTGCAGGAACACTAGGAAATGAACATGCAGGCAGATTGGCTGGTTCTGCATGAATGGGTGTTAATGTATGCATGACAAGCTAGATGAGGCCAAAGTCCTTTGGAAGCAAATCAATAATGACTAGGTACAAATAGATCGTTATGGTTTAGAGAGAATGGTACAGCTATGAATGACCAAGGGATCTGGTTAACATTCTACACTCAGAGGTAAAGGTAAAGTCGGGAGATGCGAACCAGCGTCATTGCACACGGTTATAAACCATAAGTGCTCTGCCACCAGTACAGACAGCTGATAAGAATTGTCCGTCTGTGTCGCTGTTCGCACGTAACTCTATAGCTACAGTGACGTTCCTCCGTTTAGCCCAGAGTGTCAACACTGGTACCCATTTCCAAGAGGCTGGGTGAACTCCAGGAACCGCCCGGTTTCGAACACCGGCCGTGGGCTGCAGCGAGTCGCAGCTGGATTTGAAAGCGAGCCTCTTATCAACTGTGCTAACATGGCACCCAACACTCATAGGAAAGCAAAGATGGACACATAATCAAACTGCTACAGGCACCACAGAATTTGAACTCCTTGCTGGCTGCTAAAGATGAGGATGGTGAATTTTTGGGTAGGTAGTTTTAAGCTCAAAATGTCAAACCTGGTAGAATGTCTGTATATTTCTTTCTCTTGATTACCAAATAATTTTTCGGTGACAAGTTTAAAAGCACAAATTTTGTAGTTTAATGACTGAAATGGTCCAAGACTGAAACAAGTAAGTTACTACACTTGTAAATTTACTTAGGTTACATGATCCCTTTGCCACACTTTTACAGCATTAGCTTTACTCTACATACGGCCTATAACTCACACCTGTATGATACTATATTTGTATTGAAATAAATGATCTACGATCTGTTATAGAAGCTGCAGTTCTTTATATTTGGCCATGACTGAAATCTGGTTGCTATACTGAATATTTACTTAAATCCATAAGCTATATATTTGTTTATTTTAAAAAAAAACATAATAGAGAACTGCTACTTCATTATTATTCTAAGCCCTTGAGGTTCAAAGCTGTAGATATCAACTGCCTCTATTAATCTCTCTGAATTTATTTCCAGTTGGTGACTCCAAGTATATGTAGGTCTGCATATATTATTTTCTCTCCGATGTCCTTTTGGTCTGTCTCATAGTCCTCTCCCATTCAATGCAGTTTTTAATTTAAAAATGCACACACACAAAAATCAACACCGTAAAAAGCAAAAACATGAGCAAACCTTCTTCCATGACTTCTGCTGTGTTTTCAATGACCTCTTTCTCATTCACTGATGGTTTTGAGGCACTTGCAACACTCTTAGGTTGTTTACTGGGCCTTTTTGGTTTCTCAGCACCAGAGATGACTTCAATGTGCTTCTTCGAACGAATGTGATTTTCATAGGAGTTGACAGTACTGAAGGATTTATTGCAAGGTTTGCAAAAACTTGTATCTTGTGAAGTTTTTCCTTCTTCCTAATTGGGGTGGGAAAACAAAAGCTCAATAATAATACGAAAAAAAGATTTAAACTTTCTCCCATTTGTTAAAATCAATTAATTCATTGTTAATAAATCCCTCCTATAACATGTGGTTTAACTGACCATATGTGATATTAACTTTGATTCTGTCCATCCCAAGGAGCAGAGCCCAAAAACAATAACATGCTGGTCTAAACAAGTTTAACACAGACACCATGGGACAGAAAAATTCAACTAAAGATTCAAATACAAAGGGTAATTCAGGAACTGTCTGTGATAAAAGACAGCAACAAGATTATCTTGCTAAAGAATGACAAAGAAATGTATTACACATTGTTTGCTACTGAAAGCGTTCAGAAGTACTGAAAGAGTAAGGAATTGAGTTGAGTTTTAGAAACCGATATCATAGCACTCAAGATATTCCCATATGTGCTCAGTCACCATCTTCAGCAACGAGCGAAGAGTTCCAACTTCCATGGTGCCAACAACAGTCTGACTGTAGTTGTGTCTTGTCTTTCCTCTTAGTGTGGTATCTTCCCTAGTCACTCCCTGCTGCACCATTTCTTTCAGACCAGAATAATCTAAGTGTGCCTTCGCACTGTTCACTCCCTCACACAAAAAATTTGACAACATTGAGCTTGTCATACACAAATTTACCACCAAGTGGCGCAGAGCCAGCAAGTCTGTCCGCCAGTTCATTTCCTAGCCATCTGTATACCCTGGAGAAAATATCCAAAGGAGGCTAAGTACCCTGGAGAAAATATCCAAAGGATGCTAAGTACCCTGGACTTCTGAAGTGATAAATGCTACTCTGCACGAAGCATACCCGTCCCAACTTTCCTCAGCATGCTTTGCAAGTCAGTTATAATCACATGTGTGTGCAGCTGATTTTCAAGCCAGTGGAAGGCTGCAGTGACTGCCTCTACCTCTATTCTCAAACTAGTTGTGATATCATATGCCAGGCTTTGCTGCACTAAGGGTCGTCCATTAGCTTTTGCTATGAACCCTTATGCACTTCTACCTCTCAATACAGAGCCATGGGTATAAATAATCACATCATGTGGGTGGGAACTGTCAGGAATCAATTGTTGAATTTCTGTCCCTGCACTCCCTACCCAATGTGATTATAACCCTACAAAAGTCTGCCTGTTTTTCTGCTACTCTGTTCCCCTCATCTTCAAATATTTTCAAGCATCTATACAGGTCTAATTGTACCTTCTGCCTGAGCTAGCCAAGACCTTCCTCTTTTTAGTCTGTGTTCCTTAGCTATAAAAAGAATTTTGCAAGAGGTGTTTCTTGGGTACAGGTCACGATAAGCGGCAGAGGATTGGAGTAATTTCCCTTGCCCCCTTAGGTCGCCGGAACTCTCCTATGTTGCAGGGGAGTCATGTCTTCTTTATTTTGAACGCTTTAACCGTTGCCTCTTTTCTCAAACACTCGCTTGCGTGGGTATTTTCACTCTCAGCTACCATGCGACGGTTCAGGAGTATTAAACTGCTTTCATTTTCTCAGGCACAAGCCACCGTCAACGAATGTAGAAATAGAAAAACATCCCAGTTTTGATAGCCAAGAATCATTGCGCGTGCCGCATTTCCCCCTGCAGTATTTTTTACATGTACAGAGGTGCCTGAAATACTCACAACACAACCTCCCAAATCAATTACATACTATGAGCGAATGCCAAAACAAGCCATATCATAACACCCTTGCAACAAAGGAGAGGTCCAGTGACCTAACAAGGAATGAATGGCAGGGGAAGTTACTCTAATCCTGGGCCACTTATTGTGACCAGTTCGGTTCTTGTTTGTTACCACTCTCAGGCAGGACTTCACTTGCAAAGTTAAGAAGTATTGAAAGAGTTAATTAAGAAGGTATATTTTAAAACAAAAAATTTTGGCTCTGAACATCATAGGTTCAATTGCTAGGACATTTTAATTATCATGTTTTCTAAACTCTATGTCTTCTATTCAATTCAATGCCAATCTTTTGTCTCAAATCATGTGATGATGATTCACTGAAAGAGTCACACATTAATGATTTTTCCTTGTTTAGTTAATTCTCACTGGCTCCACTCAGATTATTAACTCATTCTGTGTCAAGTAAGAAAGCTTAAATTTATTATTAGCTGTCTATGCTATACATCACACGAAAACTGACTTTTCCCAACCCTTTTATTTCTTGCCTTGTTAACTTAACTTTTGTTGGGTCACTGATGTGATTTCTGTGTAATGTGTGTGGCTTTAATCCAAAGTAGGTATATCATTTAATATGTTTTAACTCAGTTTTATCCTGGTTCGTTACTGTTAACTTAAATTATACACTTTTAAAAAAGTCTGTATTGAGCTGGTGTAAACCAAATCAATGGGGAATATAATCCTAATCTGCACCGTCACAGTGATGAGTGACAGAATCTGAATTAATAAATAAATAATAAATCATTTACTATATTAGATTACCCCCACTGTGAAGACGACACTGAATTTGTCAATGTTATAGAATTAGGATTATACACTACACTACAGTTGCTACTTCATCATCATAATTCGCTTTTATTCCATAACCTAAAACAGCAGTGGAGTACCTGTTTCTCCTGGAGTTGTTGCCTCTCTTCAAATTTCTCCAAAGTAACTGGGGATAGACCAGCAACTTTTCGTTTTAGATTATAACGATGCCAATCTGTTTTATAATGAAGACGGCCCAGGTTAGTATCTTGAAATGCAACACTACACGTTAAACAAGTTAAGGACGACATACTGCCAGTTTTGATCACGACTACTAAGCACAATGATTGCGACAGAATAAGAAACTAGCACCAAAGTACACACGATGAGAGGAAATGGTGTTTCGTGTTAATGGAGCTCTTGCGTCGTGAAAAACAAGTCTTTTTCTACACGACTTCCTGTAGGTCTTTCAAACATTTGCAGAGAAAACAATGGTGAGCGATAAATATTGTGCTAGTTAAATCTGTCAAAATCTTAACTAATTTAAGAATATTTTAACCTTTTTATTTATCAAAATCAAGATAAATTTATTTGCATCTATGCAGATATTTTTGATTGTATGATTGTGCATTGTTTAAGCAAATAGAGTGAAATATATCTATGGTAAATAAAGCAAATTTAATAATAACAAAAAAACAATTTTCATGTGTGCACATATTCAGTGTATTTGAGACTGCTCAGGCAGTTTTTGATCTTTCTCTGTCTCTCTCACACACAGCTGTGATCGTATTGTGGACGTGTGATTATATTGAATATTGTTTACCGGTTTATTATGTACAGGACTATACAGTATATATACAGTATACAGCCAAAAGTTGGGCTGGGACTTAAAAAAAACAAGTCGAAACATTCATTATTAACAAGACTGACTATTTTCAATAGTCAGGCTTGTTAAGAATGAATGTTTCGACTTTTCTTCTGCTACCGTTTTTACGAAGTTGGTTGATGTCTTAGACTTCATCTACTAAAAAACACTGTAGCTTAGCCCTTTGAAGACGTAGCCTTTTTGGAGTTTCAGTGCTAAAAAGACAGAGCCTTCAGGAGGAGGCTCTTTTAGTTTACACACACAAATTGTAAAAAGTAAAGTGTTTAATTAACATTTACATATACAGAACTTTATATGGCTCTCCTGTCAACTTCAACTACGGCTGGTAGACAACAGTAGACAGCCGGTTAGTCGGAGTTCTGTCCCCTGGCTGCAGTGCAATTATGGACTGTAGAAGGCACGAATCAAAAAACAAAGTGAGGTCAACATGCCTTGCAGACCCCGCGCTGCGACTTAAATTAGCGACCGCGTTCAATTACCGCTTCTTGCGACGCATTACGGATTGGATTAGAGGGAACGAAAAAAGTGACATAATTACTGTGTGTTGGCGATAGACAGCGTGCACTGCCCTGCTATGATCATACGATTTGGGTTAGGGGTAGGATGTGGGTTAAGTTTAGGGTTAGGTTTAGGGTTTGGGTTGCTACTTTAAGTTTGTGCGAAGGCAAGATGCGGCGACAATAACCGTAACCCTAAACCTAACTCAAACCCTAATCGTATGATCATAGCAGGGCAGTGCACGCTGTCTGTCGCCAACACACAGTAATTATGTCATTTGTTTTGTTTCCTCCTGTCCAGTCTAAATAGCACTGCAGCCAGGGGACAAAACTCCGACTAACCGGCTGTCTACTGTTGTCTACCGGCCGTAGTTGACATGAGAGCCCTTTATATTTATATAGGAAATCGAATAGGCCAACAGAATATTTATTATGAATTAAACTGAAATCTTAACATATGTTCAAATTAACTGTTCTGACGTTCTGAATTGCATAATTTAATTTATGCATTTTGTTTTCACTTGGAAAACCAACATCGTAAACCTTAACCCTACCAGACCGCTGGCCCCATTTTCTGGGAATTTCTTAACCTGACAGTATACCGCTGGCCTTAATTTTCGGCTTTTTGCGTAGTACGGGAAAACAATGAGTCACAGGCTAAAAATAACCAGCCAATCGAAATCAGATGTCGTGGATAGTCTCCCTAGATGTCCGCCTGCATGTGTTTGGATAAAATTTGTGTTGTTTTACGTGAACAAATGCTGAAACTTCACAATAAAATGAGCCGCTGATGAACCAAGCACTTCGATAGGAAAGTAGGTCTAGACTTTTCACAGTCCAACAGGTGATCGATACTTTGGTTTATTCAGACTCTGCAGTCATTATTTCATGAAGAATACGTTCACAGTTGAAGTGACAGATTCAGCTCGAATAATGAGAATCTTGAAAATTATAAATGTAGAAATAGATCGATAGTAAGAGAGGGGGCGTGTCCTTCAAACAGCAACATCTGGTGCTCACTTTGTCAAACAATCCTGATCCTCCTGAGTGAATTGGCATACAAAGGTGGAAAATTGGCACTAGATAAAAAGATAAGTTTTATCTTATTCTAGCCACTTGTTTGCATGTAACTAATATCTTTGTATATCAATATCATGTTGGCTTTTTTGCGTTAATTAATGCCCAGGAGCTCAGGTATAGGGGACAGGTTTAGTGCCTTAGGTCTGGTAGGGTAAAAAAATTTTATGGATGAAGACTGAAAAGTCCTAACACCTGTTGTTTTGGAAGTAAGGCCTATGGAGACACTGGCAAATGCTTCTACTCCATTTCCTGTCTGCTGCTATGTTTTGGTTGCTGTGACGCAAGTCGTTTTTTGTCATTGTTTACATGTAACCCCACCTAAAAATTGATGTGAAATTTCAGAACACATCAAACTTTCTCGAAAACTGCAACTGATTGAAGAGCCCAGATGTGCACAAAATGCAAGAAGCAATCTGATTAGCTGGTACGAAAACCTGCCAGCCAGTCCTAAGGCTTTTATTACGGGCCGGCCAGTCAGCCCATTCGTCTTTTTGGCTGTTTTTTGACATGCCAATAAATTGGTCGTGTCGTCTCTAAAGGGTTAAGCATTCCTCTTTAGAGAGATAGTTAAAAAAAGTATCACAGTGTTACACAACTTCAGTATGTATTTCCAGATAGTACAGTCTAGACAAGATATTGGATTACATGATAATTTCCTGATTAGGCTATATTCTGTAGGTACTACGTTTTCTTCGATCGATCGGGCACTTCCGGAAACGGAACGGGCTGGGTTGCTACCCATAACAATGTCCGTAAGTTGTCGGTGAATTTTTTCACGATGATGATTCGTTATACACATTCGGGAAACCTCGGGGATTCCGACGAGCTATATATAGCCCAAGTCAAAGCAAATTGGTTGACTTTCACATTCCTCGTGGTCTGAAAGCATTTGATCGTGTTTTGCTACTGCCGATCGTGTTTGAATATATAGCGGTAAGTAGCCACATTATTTGATAGCGTTCAACGCATTTAAACGTAATATTCTTGTAATTATTCGATTCTCTGTCCAATTTAACTTTAGTTTGTAAAATTTTATTAGTATATTCTATGGGGGTGATTTGCAGTGGGATTTTCAAGATGCGATCCTGAAACCATCGTGGGTGAAGAAATTGGCGTCCATCTTGTTGCTTTAGAATAAGCCTTCAGCGT
>CAJHNH020007778.1:933460-953045 GCA_905116865.2 Candidula unifasciata | reverse complement strand
CTCTGGCCAGTGTTGTTGTTAATTCGTTGTTTGGACCTAAACCTAATAACAGATGGATTGAGGAAATGAGAATGTTCAAGAAAAAGCCTAAAACAAATCTGGACGAGAGTGGTCAAAGATGCTGAGCTTGATACTGTTTATGACATCAGAAGGGTAACAGAATAGTAATGATCTAAGCATCATGGTATACTATAGATGCTCCGTCTCCTGCAGCAAACATAAAGTGTGGATGCTAATGGTTTCCCGTAGCGCACTGATATACGCATCTTTCTCGTCCTCTCATACACCTGTCCTTGTCAGATGCACTTCGAATTCCTCGTTCACACATTCTTACACAAGCTATTTCATCTCGCCTCGTGTTTTCTATCAGCATACTTTCATAAATGGTCATCATCATATCTCCTTGTCCGGTGAGCAGTGTCGTAGCTATCACTTTTGTAGCCAGAAAAGCGGCTCTTTCATTTCCTCGTACTCCAGCGTTTCTCAGACCGCACATCCCTGTAATATTGAAGCGCTGATGCTTGGTACACACTCCTGCCACATTTGTCCATTCTGAACACCGTAATTCCTCTAGTAACCCTGTTTTCTGCTATCCACTTCAGAGCTGCAGTGATTGCCTCCACCTCCATTCAAATTCTTGAATTTGTAAACATTTTTAAAGACAGCACCATTTTGTTCTGCCACGAACTTTCCCTTTACTCTAGTGGAAAATCCCCAGCCAGATCTTTCACCCCAAAGAACAAAACCACCGACGTACACTACTGTAACCTCTAGCCTGGGGTTTTCATCTGTCATTTGTTGTATGTATCTTTAGTTCACTATGTCGGAATAATAAAATTGCATTCACTAACCCTAAAACCGCAACGATCTTTTTTTTTTAAATAGTTGCCTTTCCCGTGTGATTTCCGTGGGGGGGGGGGGGTGCACACCGTCCCCTAGCCCTCTTAGAATAACCAGCAGCCTGCTTACGAACAAGCCAGATCTGTGAAAAAGATGTGCACCCAAAACTCAAGTTCTGGAATCAGACTAAGTCGAGAAGTGGACGAAGAAGAAGAAGAGTAATCTCTTGTCTGTCTACCCCCTCTCTATCTGCTTTAATGCAGTCTAGTATCCGCCAATCACCTGCCTCCAGTCTTCGTGTGGTGTATGTATTTACGTGGCAGGGTTAACAAGCATTGCAATGTTATCGTCGGCAAGGGTTACAATCAAATATAGTGACATGCCTCTAATTTTGTTTTAAGTGAACTCTAATGGAAACGTTTATTTGTGACGGTTCGCCTTTTGAATAGCTTGTGTTTGAACTGCGCTCTTCACAGCCTGATGCCACTGCTGGTTTAAGTAAGGCCATGTGTATTTTTCAGTATTTAAGAGGCACCTGTTTTTGCTAAACGTTGAGGCGGGGGATACTTGAATATTCATACACTAATAGAATGACACTTAAGTACCGTCACTGGATTCCTCACCTCTCCCCGAACTATTCCCCCAAATCAACTAATCGTCCCATAATGTAGAGATGTTGTACAGTAAGTCGATTTATTGCTGGACCCAGACAGGCCACTGTGAAACATTTCTCGCAAACTCTACAGTGCCACGCCTTCCATCCAACGTACATGGCAAATTTTCGACCGGGTCTTGTTTGTTCTTTCCTTTAAATGGCAGCATATTGCTGTTCGCTGGCCCGCCACTGACACTGGCCAAATAGTTGCCCAGTTTCGGATTACAGCCACCCTTCAGAGCTGACAGTACAGGAAGAGGCCTCGGCAGGACGGGAAGACGCCTTTGGACGCCGGGGACTCGTACCTGCTGAAGGAGCTCTCCTTTAACCACTCGGCGGCGGAAGGTGTACGATTTCTGACAGCAATTAGAGGTGATTAGGCTCTTTAGAGACTTGGTTCAACATGCCACTAGAGTTGCTCTTTAATGACGTTGACAACTTCGGCTACAAAGGTACACACAATAAAATCACAAAGAGGAGAGTCTTGGCAAAAAAGTTTCCAACGAAATAAGTAGAGAGCGTGGATTTTCCAGGCATTTGTGATTATTTCTGGTGCGAGCTGTAATACAGTCGTTAAAGCAATAAACCCAATATGTTTGTAAAGTTTTGTATTAGTTCACGATAATAAATATGCTAATTTATTAGCATTTCTATCTTACCTCATTCAACTTTATGTTTCATTGTCGTCATTTTTCTTTAGGTCTTCATTTTAGACGTCTTCTTCTCCCTCTTTTCTTTCTTTCCTTTTTCAACAACTACTATAAGCGGAAGGTATCATTATCCCCCGTATGTTTTATTCCTGGTGGACGTACTTTAAAACCAGCTGTGGAAAAAAATATCCAGTGAGGAGGAATCATCGCTGATACTTTCCATTGCCAGACCAAAAATATTTAACTATTTATTATTTACTACATGTGTTACTATTTATTACAAATATGCCACGCGGTTTACGTCTCGGATAAGGCAAAAAGAACGTACACTGCATGTTTACGTCACGCATACAGAAACAGTAACGTGTGAAAACCACTAGTTACTAGTACTACTATGCTTGCTGCAGGCGCAGTCTCTACAGGGATGAACATTTTACGCGATACCCTCCAGTGTGATGGTTTCACTGTAGCCAACCTTTATTTAGGAGAATTTCAAGGGATCGACAAATCAAGTGTTAAAAAAATTCGTGCCAACCGGAAGCTTTTTATTATTTTTTTTAAGTATCCAGAAACCATGAGTTGTAAACCATTCGGCTCGGTACTATGGATATCGCAACCCCTCGGCCTTGATTCTATTATAGGTACCGTTAATCTGGTAGAAATGTGGCTTTTCTACCTAACCCCGGGAGTGAACCCGGACCACAAGGAGTTCGTCACCCGACCGCTGCGAAAGTCAGTTTTAACCAACTACACTACAGAGCCTGGCAAACTGGAAGCTGATAATACACTGCAGTTTAATGCATCCATACCGGGACCACAATTTTGATCATCTAATCCGAGTGCTCTTTTCTAAACAAGTTCGTGTTGATGAGGTTTTACTGTATATGTTTTATAACTTTACGACTTAAATCCAAAAGTAACTTCAACGCAGAGGAATTTAAATACTTTGAGACAAGAAGAACCTTCAGCTCAGAGTAATTCTTATACTTTGAATCAATAAGTAATCAGCTGAGGGTATTTATTATACTATGCATAAATAAGTAATCAGCTCAGGGTAATTCTTATACTATGAATCAATAAGTAATCAGTTTAGGGTAATTCTTATACTTTGAATCAATAAGTAATCAGTTTAGGGTAATTCTTATACTTTGAATCAATAAGTAATCAGCTGAGGGTAATTCGTATACTTTGAATCAATAAGTAATCAGCTCAGGGTAATTCTTATACTTTGAATCAATAAGTAATCAGTTTAGGGTAATTCTTATACTTTGAATCAATAAGTAATCAGCTGAGGGTAATTCGTATACTTTGAATCAATAAGTAATCAGTCCAGGGTAATTCTTTTACTTTGAAACAATAAGTAACTTCGGTTCTTTAGTGATATCCTACCCCAGATGACGTCACAGGACAGTCCAACATTTTAGAGGATGGTAAGACTGGGTTTCCCGGCCTTCTGATGCTTTTAACGACCACAAAACATCTGGGCCCTAACCCCAACCCACATACGCCCCACGAGAGAGTGCGTCCTACGACTGCATGCAGCCTATCTACTACCCAGTGAAATATTAGTCTGTCCCGTGACCTGTGGATTTTCCCTGTTTGTGGAAGGATATTAAGAATGCACAGTAACTTCAACTCAGAAGAATTCTTATACTTTGAAACCGTCACTTTCTCATCCTGGTCCCCTGGTACCTTGCGGTGTCGAGGTGAAGTTTAATTTAAAGGAAAGTCCTGTTTATGTGCTTCATGTTGTTGTTATCGGTCCAGCGGCGCATGAGCTTTGGCCCAATGCCATGAAATGGAATTTGCATGTTTTCACAAGCTGTTTTTTTCCTCCGTACAAGGTGTTCCACTTGTCTGGTCTCGGAGGGAGTAGCGTTCTTCTTGTCTCACTGAGTTTTGGGCACTCAAAGAGATGGTGTTCAACAGTTTCGTAGGGGTAGTTACATAGCTGGCACTCTGGGGAGTGTTATGGCTGTATTCTGTTTAGATGTCCATTGAGTGGAGTATGTTGCGTTCTAAGTCTGAAGATGGTGGCCTGGTCCCTTCTTGTTAGATGGTTAATGCTGTCATTTGGATCAGGGCCAGCCATATGTCTATAAACCTCTCTTCCAGTGTCTCCCATGGCCCATCTGTTCAACTAAGTCTCTTTGTTTATAGCTCTTATAAGTGTTTTTGCTGTCTGGAGGGTTGTCGCTGTAGGTGGTTGTTCTTATGTTGCTCCTTTCTTTGCCAATCTGTCAGCTCTGTCATTACCTGGTGTGCCGGAGTGACCTGGAATCCACTGCATCACTATTCTGATGTTGTATCAGGTAATAAGCTGATCAGCATCCAGGATTATCTTGGTTATGTCAGTTCTGCAGCGTTCACTGCCCTCCAAAGCTTGAAGGGCAGACATTGAATCTGTGAAGATGACAATATTTTGAACCTTTGAAGGGTAAACATCCATTACAGTCTTTAGGTGGTATACTGCTGTTTCCAGTGCAATTATTTCAGCTTCATAGTTTGAACAGAATTCCCCGCATGCATCAAAAATCTCTTCAACAGATCCATCGGGATAACCTATGTAGATTCCGTAACCTGCTTTAATGGCAGCTTTAAATGCTGATCCATCAGTATAGACATGTATCCATTCTTGGGGGTAAGAATCAACGGTCTTTAGTGATGAGTTCATAAGAGCGATTGGGTCGGACTGTTTGTTTTCTTTGCCTACCAATTTAATTCGGACTTCTGGAGCTTTAAAGCAAGCATGTGGTGTTAGGTTTCTTGCAACATTCTGAATTCCTTGACGTCTTTCTGGGAGGTGGTATCTGTCCTGAATTTCATTAACACAGTGTAAAACCGATTTGTGCTTTATTCTTTGTTTCTATTCCCAGTTTTCTACAAGATGTCTATTAGGATGGTTACGATTTTTTCTAACGCATCTTTCATAAATTTCTAAAGTGGCTTTTTCTCTCCGCAACCTGAGGGGTTCCACATTTGAATGGATTTCACATGCAGCAGTTGGTGTAGACTGCATAGCTTCGCAGATTAATCGGAGGGAATTATTTTGTACTCTGTCATGAGTCTCTAGGTTAGTTTTGGAGCAAGTTATAAGCAGTGAGTTGTTGTACTCTATCACAGAGTGAACATATCCTAGATTTAAGCCCCTCAGAGTTTCCTTGTCTGATCCCCATAATGTACCTGCAAGTCTCTTTAATAACTGTAACCGCCTCACTGCCTTAGTCCTGACGTTTTCAATATGGTTCTTGAGGCTGAGCTGCCGGTCAAGTGTAACTCCAAGGCATGTGGGATGCTCTTCTTTCATCACTTGGTGTTTGTCTAACCTCAGGTTAATATTCTTCCTTGCTACTTGGTGGCTTTTGGTAAAGATTGTGTAGACCGTCTTTGCACAGTTAACCTTGAGTTTCCATCTTTGGCAGTACTCATGCAGTCTTCTTAGGTCTCCATTCAGTCTTTGGGCTCCACTTTCCACATTTTCATGACTCTGCCATATTGCTAGGTCATCAGCGTACAAGGCTTTTCGGCCTTGATTTGTTCTGGCAGGTCTTTGATAAAGATTAGGAACAGTGTACAGCTCAATGATTAGCCTTGTGGCAAGCCCTCCTCCAAGACTTCTTTAGAAGAGATTGCGTTGTGCATCTTAGTCTGGATTGTTCTATCTATCAGAAAGTATTTCACCCAGTTATACAATCTGCCATGTATTCCT
This sequence comes from Candidula unifasciata, assembly GCA_905116865.2. Lineage (NCBI taxonomy): Eukaryota > Metazoa > Mollusca > Gastropoda > Stylommatophora > Geomitridae > Candidula > Candidula unifasciata. The sequence continues at coordinate 947,191 of CAJHNH020007778.1, read as the reverse complement.
ATGCTCATCATCTTCATCAGGAGAACTTTTCTCCATACTCTGTCATAGGCCTGCTGGAGGTCGACAAAGACGGCCACTGTGTGTTTCTTATTCTGGAAGCCATCATGTATTCTTTGTGTCAGTCTGAACAGCTGGTCTTCTGTACAGTTGTTGGTTCTCAAGCCTGCCTGTTCATGGCATAGAACACCAGAACTCTCTAGGAACCAATATAAGCGCCTGTTTATCATTCTTTCTGCAACTTTGCCCAAGCATGATGTTAAGGATATCGGGCGGTAGCTTTTGGGGTCATCTGGAGGCTTTTGGGTTTTAAGAATGGGGACGATATATGCATTCCTCCATGCCTTTGGAAGTTTGCTTGACCTCCAAGTTTAATTAATAAGCCTGAGAACTACTTCTCTCCCAGACCGGCCAAGATGTAGCAGCATTTCATTGTGGATCTTATCTGGGCCTGGGGATTTTCTAGGTTTTAACTTCTTCAGGGCTTGCTCTAATTCATCCATGCTAAATTCATTTTCAAAAAGGGAGTCGCTGGCTGTTGGAGCTCTCTCTTGTTTCTTCAACTGAGAGAGCTGTGTTCTATTGAGTTCTGACAACTTACCTGCTCTGTTAACTGAGGCAAAATAATGATTGAAATGTTCTGCTTTCTTCTTGTCTTCAGTGATTGTCTTACTCCCATCTGTCACTGGTTTTGGGTTCACCCTTCTACTTTCTCCGAAGAGGTTTTTAACTGAAGTCAATGCTTTATTACCATTCTGTCTAAGGTCTAAGTTGGAGCAAGTTTCTGTCCATTTATCTCTTTTAGCCTTATTAACTACAAGCTTTACTCTGGCACATGCTTAATTGTATTGGATCTTTGCTTCTGTTGAACGTGCAGTTTCGAGCAATATTCTTGCTTTATTCCTTTCAGTATTTTGAATTTCTTTATTCCAAAAAGGTTTATATGCCTTCCGGCTGCCCCTTGGGATGGCTTTCGACGCTGCATTCAGGATTGCTTCTGTTATATCTTCACAAAAAGTTTCCCAACAGCTGTTGTAAATTCTTCCCAGGAAGCAGTCAGATGTTTCCTGAAAGAGTTTCCAGTTTGCTTTTCGGAAATTCTAACGGGTTCTCTGCTTGAAGCGTAATTTAGCGGTGGTGCTTACAGTTGTATAGGTTTGTGGTCACTTCCTATGTCATCCATGACTTAGGGATAGCTTGCGTCTGCTAAGTCGGATGAGCAGATGGTCAGGTCTGGTCGGCTGTGAGATAGGTGGGCCCTGTGTAACAGTGTAGGTGTAGACTCTGTGTCCTGCAGCACTAATAGGTTAGTTGTTTCACAAGTATCTTCGATGTATTTCCCTTTGCTATTGTAGTCAGGGTAACCCCAACGTGGCGAGTGTCCTTTGAAGTCACCAACAAGAAGGGTTTTATGGTACTGTGTCTTGTATTGTTCTGGTATGTTGCATGTTGTCTGAAGTGGGCTGTACGCGTTGTATATCGTATATTTGCTTCCATTGTGGCAGATAGTTATTTATTTTTTTTTTTTTGCACATCTGTAGGGTGAGATGTCAACAGCATTGTTACATCGCCTTGTATGTCATTTCTGATATAGGTCACTATGCCCCGGCAGTCATTGCACTTACAGGCATAACTAGTATATCCAGTGAGATGCAAATCAGAGTCTTTATGCAGGGTTTCTTGTATGGCAGCCACCTGTACCCTGTGGTTGTTTAGCAGTTTGGCAAGTAAAAATTCTTATTTCTTATTCCACAGATGTTCAGCTGCAGAATATTGAGCATCTGTGTATTTTTTGCTATGCGGTCTGAGTTCTTTTTGCTCTCCCTCCCACTCTTCCTCCTCCTGGGGTGTCTGATTTTCCTATTTATCCCAAATTTTCCAGTAGCCAATTTTTCGCACATGACAGCCTGGTTTCCCACTGTCTGGCGCGGGCCTTGATAAACGAGGCGACGACCGATCTCGTATGTATTCTTAAATTTTGACATATTCATGGCATTGTGGTGCTGGGGTGTCTGTGGATTACCTACCTCCCCGGGCAGCAGCTAGAAGTGCCCTGTACCAGTTCTAAAGGAAATATGGGTTGTGTTTCTGCCTTCCCCTTTAACACGTAGCTAAGGTGGGGTTCACAGTGTGCTCATTCCCCGCCACCAGATTGCCTGCAGGTTTCGCTGAGCTCTTCATGGCTCTAAGCATGGCCTAGGCATGAGTAGTTGGGGCAACTGGATCGTCACGCCCTGAGTCCCTGCGCCTTCACGATAGTTTCCGGTATTCAGGGGGGTTAGCATACTTGTTTCCATTCCTAAGACTGTTCAGCACACCTCTGGCTCCTTCCCTCCCACAGGGGGCAGTACGGTGTGGTGCATTAGGTTTATTATCGAGGTTTGCTCCTCTTGATCCATTGTGTTTTGCCTGGGGATTCGCACCCCCAGTTACCAGGACTACCTCGGGGAGGCTGTGACTCTTCGCCACGCACAATGGTCTTGAGGTAACAGAGGTTTTGCTAGGTCAAGAGGCTGACACCACAATGGACGCTCCTTTCGTGAACAGATATTCACTAGACCTAGGGTGAAGTAAGGGGGGGGGGACCCACTACCCACAACACCAACACTTCTTACCCCCTGCCTCTCGAGGCTCAGTCCCATGTGCTTCATAAACTGACATTACCAGGGATTCTGTAATTTCCTCTGTCCATCGCTAGCATGGCCGGTCTTTGCTTCGCTCTCCGCATGGTCTTTACCTCATTACTCGCTGTGGTATACTGTCTGCTGACGTCAGCGTTATATGGCCGAACAATTTTACTTGCTGTTTTCTAAAAAAAAAAAAAAAAAAAAATTTTAAAACAGAGATGCTGCTGTTCCTATTTTTCCTCGGCTTTCATCGTTTCTGATCTGATTTCTTCTTGTTATACATATTTAGACGTTGTGATTTAAAAAAAAAATTTTTTTGCCACTGTTAAGATCTGGCATTGACGGCATAGGACTGGCAAGCAAATTGTGCCATAGAGTGATCTTCTGATTTCCACCGACACACATTTGTTTCTCAGTATTGGCGTCATTTGCCTAATAAACTACTTTGCTCTGTTATATCTGTTATCGATTTCGTCTTATTTGAAACAATAGGTAACGTTAACTGTGACGTTTTCTTACACTCTTCTACTTTCGTTCGCTAGAAATAGATTATCTATATCTGCAATGTTGGTATGTACTTCACTGTCTTTTGTAATTCACTCAGTGACCCGTAAAGTTTGGCTTGGACCGATGTTTCTCTTGGCCAAAAGTTTTGCCTTGATATGTTGTATTTAGGACGTGATCTGTTGTCTCAGATACGAATCCACATGTGCACATGGCTGATTCGCAGATTTTAAATTGTGTGTACATGCGGCTGCGAAGTTGACTACTGTGTCCTGTTCTAAGGCGTAGAATAATAACTTGCCATGGTCTGTCCATTATATTGTAATCGTCTTGTGCCGGTTTTGATGGCTTTCTAACTGATTTGATTATTCTCTTCTTCTGTTGATAAAAGACTGGTACGTCAGGTTGTTTTTTATTTGCACCTTCCTTAGATAGTTCATCAGCTCTTTCATTTTCAGGAACTTCACAGTGGGATGGTATCCATTGCATAGTTACCTTACACCGGCTGCCTAGTTTGGAGAGTAGTGTTCGTATACCAGGTAGTTTTCTAGATTGGAGTGCCTGAAGCACCGCTCTTGCATCTGTTAGCAATACCATAGGTTGTAAAATATGACATATACTTCAGTTTCTCTGCTGCTATCTTGATGGCTTGAACTTGTGCATCATAGTTATGACAGTTCCTTCCTGTAGGTATTTTGGCTGTATATCTGGAATTATTTGTATGCTCAATTTATACTCCTGCTCCTCCATTTCTGCTTGCGTTTTGTGCTGACCCATCCGTATAGACACAAACCCAAAGATTATGTTGGTAACATCATCAAATAGAGCGAGGGTGACTGTTTTGCACTGCACACTGTTTTGTTCTTCCTTGTCGAATACTCCTGTCACTTCTTTCTGTATGTGTATTGGCTACTTATAATCCACTTTCCAAGGGGTCCAATCTGGAATTGCATTCTTACAATCAAATTGAGCATATGATAAAACAGCTAAGCTTTCTGGTTGCAATATTACTACAGGGGAAAAGTTTGTTTCAGTCTATTTAACAATGAGTAACTTTAAATCAAGAAATATCGATAAAGGTATTACTATGCGTAACTAGGAAGCTTTGATATGTTCAGATACGGTCGCGTAACGTAGGGAAAAATATATTCAAGCATTACTTTATGAGATATATTTAGTATTAAAGTAACTCCTTGAAGGACTGGTCTGATAGGCAACGACTCAAGTAGAAAGATCAGCCTGGTTTCCCTAAACATAATCCTCCAAGGATTCACTGACGCCACAGGATTTAGCCTGCACAACAACAAAATCGGTTAACTATGCTCACAAGACAGTCACTTTCAAGGGGGGTAGGCTAATCCCCACATAGGCAGGCTCAGGAACAGCCTAGTTATTCGAGAATCCGATACTATTCTCAGTTTGTTTAGTCGGTCATTTGTTACCTAGACTATTGGGCTCCGGTAGTTTTGACAGGTTGCATGGCTAGTATCTGTCTGATTCTTTTCTTTAAGATGCCTTAAAACACCGAAACTGACGGATAAAGAAATATTGCTTTAATATATAGTTCGTCCAATAATTTCATGGTTCTATAGAATAGGATTTGTGGATTACTGAAAAATGTAATGAAGTCTAAGATACGAGCCAGTTATCTTGTTGAATGTGCTTTCAGACGTAATAAAATAAATGTTCATTGAGCATATTAGTGAACGAGGGATGTTTATTTTATATAGACTACTTTCACAATGGGAGCGAAGCGATTAAACGCTCGTCATCCTGCTCTAAGATCTTGAGTTCGAATCCGCAGCAAGTCGGGGATAAATAAAAGAGATAGCAGGTAATGGCATAGGAAGTAAAGGCGACCGACTGGATATTGATTACATTACCCACTAAATGAAGATGGGTCTATAAATAGATGAGCCTACCATCATATACCGGACACCACAATAGCGTAAAAGTAAAAAGTAAAGTAAGGCCCATTTTCCATGCGTATAGGCCTATTTGGCATATCGGGCTAGAACTACATTTTATAGACCAATCGGCACTCGGTGGGTGATGTGGTCAGTATCACACCGGCCGTCTTCACTTCCCATGACTGTACCTGGTACCCATTCAAGACTAGGTCTACATAGGAGTCGAGGTCTTTTGCAAAAAAAGGCCGGCTAAGTCAGGACACGAACGCACGACCTTCGGTGATTTCTTTAGACCCCATAGATATTCCCTCTCTTAGTACCTAGACACTAGATTGGATGATAAAAGTATTTTCAACTGATTACCAATCCCACTACTAGAATCATTAGATTCAACACCGCTTGAACCTCTGCATTTGTGCAAGGGAAAAAAAAACTAGTTAACTTAACAATTGTAATTTCTTCTACATACATACATAAATACATACATACATACATACATACATACATACATACATACATACATACATACATACATACATACATACATACATACATACATACATACATACATACATACATACATACATACATACATACATACATACATACATACATACATACATACATACATACATACATACATACATACATACATACAAACATACATACATACATACATACATACATACATACATACATACATACATACATACATACATACATACATACATACATACATACATACATACATATATATACATACATACATAATACATACGCACGCACGCACGCACGCTCGCATACATACATACATACACACATACATACATACATACATGCATACATACATACATACATACATACATACATACATACATACATACATACATACATACATACATACATACATACATACATACATACATACATACATACATACATACATACATACATACATACATACATACATACATACATACATACATACATACATATATGCATACATGCATACATACATACATGTATACATGCATACATGCATACATGCATACATACATACATGTATACATGCATACATGCATACATGCATACATACATACATACATACATACATACACACACACATACATACATACATACATACATACATACATACATACATACATACATACATACATACATACATACATACATACATACATACATACATACATACATACATACATACATACATACATACATACATACATACATACATACATACATACATACATACATACATACATGCATACATGCATACATGCATACATGCATACATGCATACATGCATACATGCATACATGCATACATGCATACATGCATACATGCATACATGCATACATGCATACATGCATACATGCATACATACATACATACATACATACATACATACATACATACATACATACATACATACATACATACATACATACATACATACATACATACATACATACATACATACATACATACATACATACATACATACATACATACATACATACATACATACATACAGTTACCTGGGTATCATTTTGAATAGAAGCCTGTCCTTCAGGAATCGTGTGGAGGCAGTTTTCCCCCCCCCCCCCGACGACTGCAGTCTGTTAGATTAAAATCTCACAGAAGAAAAACAAATAGGTGCACATCTCGGAAACCTCGTTCAACCGTACAGCCGTAAAAAGTAAAAGAGCATACAGGAATATAGGCCTAGAACTATATATTTTTAAAGACTAATCGGCATTTGGTGGGTGATGTGCTCAGCATCACGCCAGTCGCCTTTACTTCCTAGGACTGCACCCACTTAAGGCTGGGTCGACCTGGGAGTCAAGGCCATTTTTGAAACAAAAATCTAGCTCCATCAGGGTGCGAACCCGCCACCTTCCGATCAGCAAGCGGGCATCTAGCCGCCAACGCCACAGCGACCACTTGAGCATATAGGGCTCGACCTAAAGTTTAAAGATCAATTGACACTTAGCGATAATGTGGTCAGAAAGTCGTCTTTTCTGACATGCTTGTTGGAGTTACAAGGGTAGTTGGTCTAGTCCTATTCCTAGGGTTACCCCCAAAAGGGCCCCGGGGCCTACGTGGGGTAAGTGTTTATTTAATGCAGATCTTTCCAAATGTTTTGTGTTGGCGACATACATTTGAGATAAACATAATTTCACGACACAGTAATTCAATCTACTTGTAAACCAGAAATAAAACTAGCCCCTTTAAAACAGATACAGAAACATCCTCGCGGGACGTACCTTCACACTGCTGCTGACACGTTGATGTGTCGTGACACATAGTTTGGAAGGCGTATACCTAATGTTTGTAATTTATTGTTATGTCTGTCCAAATTTGGCACTGTAAAAGAAAAATAAAGCAATTGTTATGCTACTGGCGCATCGTGCGCATGACGCTAGACTCATCGGCAATCGGTACTTGATGTGGTCAACATTACGCTGACCGTCTTTACTTCCCAGGGCATTATTTTATACTAATTTTAGGCTGGGTCAACCTAGGAGCCAAGGTCAATTTTACACCGTTGTGCAGACAGACAAGCGTTTTGGTAGGTAGGTAGTTGTACCCTACCATGCCACCACACAAGCGATAAACACCCGGTGACACGAAGTGGCCCCATGCCGATGAGGATCATCCGTGGAGAGGTCCCAGAAACCCCTTTTAGTTTGGCCACATCCATGGCTAGGCCATATTTATGCCCAGGCTATATTCAGGGCCCCGGCAGAAGCCAGGGTGGGGCTTCAAATAAAAAAAAAAAAAAACTACATCTCGCATAGCGATTAGCAATTACAAGCTTTTAGCCGCTGCCACCGATCGCAGTATCAAAGCGGTTGGCTGAATGGCTTATACTATAAAACTGGAAATCAATGCGTCTGTCTGTCTGGTATCTGTTAGAAGGCCACCTCCCAAAACCGTGATCAGTAGAGATGTGAAATTTGCTGATGTTATTCTTGCCGCATTTGTAGGTTCATTATGCGATTGCAACAACATCTATACGTATTTTACGCTAGTCACTAAAAGTTAACGTTCACTTGCTTGAATCATTTCCCTTAGAACGTATATATATTACTTTATGCCTTTTGAGAAATTATATTTTTTTTTAAGTCTCACTCTACACTTCCTCCATACTTGAAGCCTGTCGTTTTCTTTTAACAGTGATATAAGAGCTGCGAAAGCGTAGTGACTCGACTAATGTTTCCCTCCAAAGGGGAACTAGGACGATAACTTTGTCAGGCAAATTTGTGAAGCGGTTGACTGGCCAAGCCTTATGTACCGTTTGGAGCAATGATCAAACATACGTCAGCATTGGAGACAAAAATGAAGAGAAAACAATGTTTTTTCACTATCCCGGGCGAAGAAGGGAAATGAGATCTATTACTATATTAACATCAACTTTGCTAACATAGGTCCAAGAGCCGGCTGATAAGGTAGGTGGCTGTGACTGACCCTGAATGCTTTATACGTCTCCGGAAGTAATGGGTTACAATGAATTAGCCACACGGCATGCATGGAGGCCACAAAGAGGCAGCTCTTCGGACGTGCAAATTCACAATAGTAAGCCTAAAACTATGATTTCAAATTATCACAAAGTAACAAATCTGACGGACCTTAACGATAACAAAGGGCCATAGCTTGAGTGAACAAAAAAAAAACAAAAAAACTGTTGACTGATAAGTCTAGTGATCTCTCTGGGAAAGCTTTACACTACAGTGTAGGAGAGGATCGACTAAGTAAAGTAGCAGTAACTACTTTTAATCGATGTCTTTGCAGGTAAGTTCATGTTTGAGTGGCTTCACGGCGTCAGCTGTTGAAGAAGTACGTTAGCTTTTTGACATCTATGTACATTAGCTTTTCTGTTCTACTATCCTTCCTCGTTGCTTTCTGGAGATTTAGATTCTGAAACTTCTTAAACTTTTGAACTCACCTGGGTGAATGTTACAGTTTTATACCCACTCGAGTGATTGTTATGAATTAAAATGTTGTACCCATCTGTGTCTTATGTTACAATTGTGTACTTGCTTGAATATATACTTCAGTTTTGTACACATCTTAACCTGTGTTACAGCAGCCAAATATAACATATTTTCAGCCATATTAATTCTGCAGTCATAATATGTTTAAGAAAAAACTGTACAATTGAACAATGTCCATAAAACAAACACGAAACAACGACACGGAAACTGGGTGCGAGTTTACCGTAAAAAAACATTCTTGAAAACCTAATAATTACCAATGACAATGAAAGCCTTGGGAAAAGGCGCCCATAAATAAGTGTGTATATCCAACGCAAGTGACGGAGAACAGCTCCTTGAGGTGTTGACAAACCCAAGCCGTCGGCGCCAGACTTCTTGAGCGACAGTACCCAAGTTAACAAAGTGAACTGACTTGGAGGAGCTATAAATCTTCTCATAGTAGTTTATGACTTATATATATTTTAATTATCGCCTGTTGCTTACTATTGGCAGGCACGCAGATTTAGAATGTTCTACTTATTGAAAGAAGGTTCATTAAGGCTAAGACAAGAAGAAAAAAAAAACACGCGGGACCAATTTATATGTACTCGATGAACATGACATAAGACTGCATCTATAAAGTAAGATACAACCTAGTGAAGAGTCCTTCATTTAGCGTCAAGAGCCAGGCTTGTGTGTATACGTATTACTGTTCCGAGGACTAGGTTTGGTTCATATTTTACAATCTGTACTCTTGGACATGTACATACAAAACAAACTTTCACTTCTACGTCTGCTGCAACAAAATGCCCATATAATGTTTTCAGACACAACAAGAAATAGGTTCAAAGATCACGGTGCATGTTAGTACTTGAAAATAAACGTTGTTTTTAAGTTAGGTACTGACATAGTAGCAACTCGAGATATTTTTATAAGTATTCAGTCCCCATCTTCAGCAGCCGGTGCGTAGTTCTATTCTAATTGTTTCAGTAGCAGTAGGATTGTATGTATTTCCCCCTGAGTGTTGTATTGAATGTTGACCAGATTCCCTGGTCACACCCTGCAGCACCATTCTCTTCAGACAACGGAGTTCTGTTTGTGACTCCCCAATGTTCACTCGCTCTCAAAGGGTCTTAACAACAACCAGCTTGCTAAGCACCATTTTGCCACCAAGTAGCGTAGAACCATCCAGCCTGTCCCTCTGTTCGTTACCCAGTACACCCTCAGAACCCGATAAAAATGTCTCAAGAACGTTAAATACTCTGGATCTCTGAAGTGGTGCCTGCCATCTGCATCAAGTATACCTGTTCTGTCTCAATATGCTTGGGGAATTTGATACAATCGTTATCTGTACAGGCAGCCGGTTCTTACAAGGCTGTAGTGACTGCCTTCACCTCAATTCTGAAACCAGGTATTATACCATATACTTGATAATATTGCAGTAACGATTATCAGTTAGCTTTTGTCATAAGCCTCTTTGCACATTTTTTAAACCTCTAAAATCACGGAGCCGCCTTTAAGGATAAACACGTCACCTGGGAAGGAATTTTTCAGTATTTTGCATTACTTCTAGTTCTGATCTTGTTATTTTACTGACTGACTGACTGACTATCTACGCTACGAGGACATCACACAAGCGATAAACACCCGATGACACAATGTGCCACCATGTGGATGAGGATCACCGTGGAGAGGTCCCAGAAACCGCGCTCAGCCCTTAGGCTATATTTATGGCCGGGCTACATTGCGGCCCCTGGCAAGAGCCAGAGTAGGGCTTCAAATAACGAAAAATTTCACCCTAAAAAGGACAGGAAGGATTATTGATAGACAAATAGTTATTGTTATTTTACTGTGTTTATTACTATTCATTGGTAAAACATTAGGAAGCAGATACAAGTACTCGTCTTCAGAATATTTCGGGTGGCAACATAAGGATGCACATCGTATACCATTTCACAATCACTTATTGTTTTTCATCGATGAATGCTTTTTTTTTTCAGGAGGCCAGTAGCCTTGGCGAAAGCTATGGTTTAATCTAAATCTTCGTGTGTTACCACTGTGTCTTGATTGAGATGAGAACAGTGCAGATGGTTCCTGGCCATATAATCCCTTTCACTTTCTGCTACAGATTCTGTTATATGAGCTCTAATGTAAGTTATACCATCATCTGCACAAGATGTAGGAGGTACATCAAAGCATTTGAACTGAAAAGTTACTGAACAATTTTTAGAATATGGTGGATTAAGAAGATGAGAATATCACACACTGTTCAAGATCCGAAAATAAAATGAATATCGCTCATAAACAACTAGGGCTGTACCGAATATTCGCTTCGTATTCGCTTCGGGGCTGAATAGTGGACCTGTTGACTATTCGGTATTCGGCCGAATAGTTGCGGTCGAGCCGAATACGAATAGTAGTTACCTTACACCCGCTTCTGCATACACGGCCTTAATGCTGACAACATGGAACGATTGGTTTTGCTGAAAGTTAATGCAGCTTTCCTGCATTAACTAAGCTGTCAGTTACAATTTCCAAGTTTAGTTGCTTGTTATAATACTTAGGGTTCTTTCATTGTTAGTTATTAGTTACCAGAGACTGACTGAAGGGTACAAAACATAAAATGGACATGGAAAGATTATAAACTCCCGCCACATCCAAGTCGATAATATTAAAATCACGGAAACATATATAAGTACTTGGGTGCAAACTTCAACTGCTCCAACATGCTGAGAGAAGAAATACAATCTAGAAATAAAGTATACTAAGCCCTTCAACATCTGCTAAAGTAAAAGTGTCTGTCTCGCAACAACAAAATTAAAATATATAAAACGTTGATAAGACCAGTCGTTTTGTATGGCTCTGAAACTTGAAGCAGAAATAAAAGAGATGAGTCCTTATTACAGGTTTTCAAAAACAGTCTAACGACAAATCTGTGGACCCATCAAAGATGCTAACAGCGGGAAATGGAGAGTGAGGAGCAACAACGTACCACATAATCTGTTTAAATCACCAATGATCACTGGCATTATGAGAGCTAACATACTAACATAGTTGGGGCATATTGAAAGAATAACAGATGACAGAGAAGTAAAACCATACACCTGAGAGATGAATGGGCGTAGACCACGAAATAGACCCCCCCCCCCCCCCCCCAAAAAAAAAAAAAAAAAAAAGATCGAGAGATAATGTCCAGCCAGACCTGCAAACAACTGGTGTCACAAATTGTGAAGAGAAGGCCAGCCAGAGAGATGAATGGAGACGAGTGATATCTGCAGCAGTAAACCTCAGAATGCTAAAGAAGAAGAGGATACATGCTGCATGAGATCACATGTTGTGTCAGGGCATAATCGCCAACGCCAATCGGCAAGGAGCCTGATGATGATGATACACTATTCGTATTCGTATTCGGCCGAATAGTTGGTCGCACTATTCGTATTCGGCCGAATAGTGAAAATCACTATTCGGTACAGCCCTATAAACAACATCATATCTCGAAAAGTGAAATAAACTGACCACATGACAAGTCATAGTGGCTTAAAGAGAAACGTAATGAAACAATGACAAGGAGAAGAATGAGACGAAGAAGAAGAAGAAGAAAAAGAAGAAGAAGAAGAAAAAGAAGAACAAGAAAAGGAAGAAGAAGAAGAAAAAGAAGAACAACAACAACCACAGCAAACATTGCTTATATAATAACAATATGGCCTATAGTCTGTTGCTTAATTTCTCAGTGAGGTTGGATATTGTAAATTCTTACTCATATAAGAAGCATACAATGGATTTGTTACCCATGACATTCAAATGTACTTGGTATTGAACATAAAAGAAAATAGCTTGTGCCGCCCATCTTGGCGGTGTGACAAAGCGGACGCGGCGAATGTTCTCTGTGATGAGGCAAACGGCGCAATAGAACACACAGCGAATACATTTCTGAAGGGAATAATTGAACTAGCTGATAAGAAACTGTCCGCCTGTGTCGCCGTCCTCAGGCAACTCCGTAGCTACAGCAACGTTCCTCCATTTAACCCAGAGTTAACTCTGGTACCTATGCCTAGAGGATGGGTGAACCCCGGAAACTGCCCGATTTCGAATACCGGCCGTTGGCTGCAGCGAGTCGCTGCTGGATTTGAAAGCGAGTTTCCTATCGACTGCGCTAACGCGTCCCCTGACTGAACTGGTGGTTTGCAAGAGCTTGTGATTTTCTACATGCAGCGGTTAAACAGACCAACTTTAAATCTAGCTGCAGATAGTACCATCAGTATATGAACTGTTCGCTGCTGAAGAAGGGAACGAAACACGTATGGGAAATTTCCGAGTGTAGTGATGTCAATTCTTGATTGAATCATTCATAGTAAATTTGCGATTTCTCGTAACAAGCGACGTTTCTAAGACAGAGAGAAATAAATATGTGGCCAGCGACTTACCTATGGCTAAACAAGCAAAGTTCAATTGCCACTAAACAATGAAGTTATACAACGGTACAGTAAATATCCAAAAAACCTACAAGTTTCACTCAATAAAACGTTCAAACACTTCATATAAATCCACTTACCTACACGAGTGGCTCCTGTCTTGTCAAATTACGACATGTTAGGCTTCAGTGTCAATGCTGCAGTCACACTTAAGTAGAGGGTAACAAGAAGTAGTTCTATCTATCTATCTATCTATCTATCTATCTATCTATCTATCTAT
>CAJHNH020007778.1:893269-907165 GCA_905116865.2 Candidula unifasciata | reverse complement strand
GGGGGAAGAGACTCTGGTTGTTCATCCATTTTAGGGCTGCTTTTGTTCTAGAACATGACTTTTCTGTGAACATCTGTTTTACAGGTCTGACCCATTTGTATGCAGACTGTTGGTTCTTCGCCTCTCAGGCAGATGCACTCTGACTTCATAGGAAACAGGAAACATCATGGGAAGTAACGGCGGTTGGTGCTATACTGACATGACCCACTGAGAATCGATGTGTCTCTCAAGTATCAAAGCTAGTTCCATATACTCAAGTACTCAATAAAGCATTGAAAGCGTTTAGTCTTTTCAAATTTTTTTTTAACTTATTATGTATATCGTTATGGGGTAGAGATTGACTAAGACGCAGAATTATTTAACTTTACTAACCATGGACTCTCTCTCTCTCTCTCTCTCTCTCTCTCTCTCTCTCTCTCTCTCTCTCTCTCTCTTTCTCTCTCTCTCTCTCTCTCTCTCTCTCTCTCTCTCTCTCTCTCTCTCTCTTTTATTACACGCCTCCTGTATGGTTTTTTGACAGATTTTCACCCAGTGACTCAAAGATATCTGACGAGATTGCTCTGGTACCCACTGTCACATAGAGCCACACTGAAGAAATATAATAAACCCAGAGCATGGGAAAGACCACATAAATTATGGAGCGACATCATCAGGAGCAGCCTAACGGAAATGAACATCAACTTTTACAATGCACTGGAAAAAGCGCACAAACGATCCTTACACCCCCCCCCCCTCCCCCCCTTTTTTTTTCCCAACACCTCGCTGAGGTAAATGTTGGAAGAAAAGAAGAAGATCTAAAAGAGCCATTATTGGGATGACAATCCAACAGGCGCAAATCCCGAAGACCCTATTCAATCATATCTTTTTCTTCTGCCTTTCTAACCTCCAGTGGATCATAGGCCCTCAACCAACTCATGCCGTCGTTCCATTTTTCGCCATCGCAGACAGCTCTCCCCATTTTTTTTTCTAACTTCACATTCTAGCTTCCTTCACTATGTTTTTTTTTTTTTTTTTGTCTTCTTTTTTATATTCCCGTGGGTACCAGTGTAAAGACATTCTAGTTATATTGTTTTTAAGTTTTTTTAAGCGTGTACCCTATCTACTGCCAGAGTCTTTTATTTACCTCTTGACCACTAGAACTTGTTTAGTTCTCTTGTAACAGGAAGACGTCATCACTTGTTTGTTAGGAGGTAGCATATTGCGCAAAGCTAAGATGTGCCGGGATCAACAAGTTTTGGGAACCTTATTTTCTTTCCAAAACTAACTATTGGCGTCATCATTATACGTAAAACTGAGGTCGTTTGGCCTTGGTTTTTTTTTAATAGAAGTTTCGAAATTCGTTTTTTCATCATATGACGTACTGGTAAATAACTTGATGACGACAATATTTAAAGTTTTATTAGGTTATTGTATTGTGTTTCCGACATTTCGCGTATATTCTAGAAGCTGACAAAGTGAGAAGAAAACAAATACCTAGCATTCCAGCATCCAATAATAAATAATGAGTAACAAACCACTTTAGCATCCTTTGGTCTACAAGATTTAGAAGAGGGGGGACTAGTAATATTGACCCTCATAAAAAACCTTCATCCGTTGAGACTCAGAGAATGAACGACTAGTCTCATGGACCCTCGCAGCTGTGGAGATGCCAACTCAACACTAGAAGGAGAGGAGCCAGTCACATGGAGCCTCGAAGACAGACACTAGAGAGGAGACATGACCCAAGACACCAAGCTACAGAGACATCACACAAGATACATAGATCTATGGTTAATATAGACACATCAGATGGAAACACTATTCAGATGATAGAGTCGACGATCAAAACGTTAGTAACAGACCGCACTAGAAGCCAGGGGGCAGTTACAGACTGTAGTACCAATTAACAAACAACTAGAGATGAAAAACACAACGCGACCTTAAGAGTATATAGCCATAGGGAGAACACAGCGCCTAACATTGATGTTATTTGTGACATTGCTGAAGTATCACAATAAAGACAGTATAAAAAAGAACAGCTGTTTCCAGAATGTCATTTTACAAGCGTCAGAGTCACGTGAGAAGCATGCAGCTAGCAAAACATCATCATCATTACCACCACTATCGACACGACCATCTTTCTCCTCGTCTATATTCTTCAATCGACTCCTCCTGTAGTAAACCAAAGATTAACCTGGTTTTGACATCAACCTACACAAAGGACAGAGCTGTGCTACACTCTCCCAAAGCTCTACAAACCAAGAAAAATATTCGAACATGTGAGTAAGTTATATTAGGCCACCTGGCAGTTACAAGGTAACATGTAGTTCAGTTTGGGTTGATTGTGACTTGTACTTTCTCTTCTCTTCTCCCATCTCATGGGCCGCTCCACCTCCCACGTTCATTGTTTTTTTTTTAAATATCCAGAAACCCTGAGTTGTTAACCATTTGACTCAGTACCATAGTTATCGCAGCCCTTCTGGAAGAAATTTGGCTTTTCTGCCTATCCCGGGGGCGTGAACTCTTGACCACATGGAGTTGGTCACCCGGGCGCCGCGCAGTCATGTTTAACCAACTGAGATAGTGAGCCGGGGGTTCACCTGTATAATTTGTTTAAAGTAAAAACAATTTAAGGCAAGGACCTTTTTCTAGGCCTTAAGGCGTATTGGGCATATAGGGCTAGACCTATATTTTATAGACCTCAATCGGCACTCGATGGATAATGTGGTCAACAAAACGCCTTTACTTGCAGGACTGTACCTGGTACCTATTTGAGACCGGGTCGACCTGTAAGGTGAGGTTTTTCTTCTTCTGAAAGTCCAGCTCCCACTGGACCTAAACCCATGGCCTTGCGCCGCATGGGTAAGTCTGGCTGCTACCCTATATTGGCCACGATGTTGAAGGAGCTTGTTGATAATGATTACGTGTCTTATCTCCAGAGTACTACAAGCAAAGGGCGTTTCTCCGTACACTCAGAGTAATCTCCTACTGTTAGTCTCATCGCTTCTAGCTGTGATATGAAATAAGCGCTTCTTTCATGTCCTTCGGCTTTTCCAATACACCAAGCGATTTGCTGGCCGTTACCGATATAGTCGTGACATCACATCAAGTCCAGGTCTCAAATAGCCAATCATTTTCCGTGCCGTGTTGGGGTTTTAGCGCTTACCACAGCAACAGGTCCATACAATTTAGGATACTGTCGTTTGACACTAATATTTCAGTTTACAACAAAAGCCAGATGTCTTAACGGAGGCAAACTTCTTTTGATCTTTCACAGAAAATAGGAGCGTACTTTAGAGATAAACACTTTTCTGTGTGGTAATAGCTTTTAGGAAATAACAGCGGCAGAGCAATTGGCGGGCTAGTATACCTACTGCTACTGGGCTGTTGAGTATACCTACTGCTACTGGGCTGTTGAGTATACCTACTGCTACTGGGCTGTTGAGTATACCTACTGCTACTGGGCTGTTGAGTATACCTACTGCTACTGGGCTGTTGAGGATTGAAATCCCAAAATAAGCAAGGATTTATATACAATGGATCTTCAGTTCTCTAATTTAATTTGTTCTTAAACGTCGTTCGGAAAGCAAATTGTTCGGAAAAAAACCAAGTTTCCTCAATTAGAACTAAGATAGGTAAAAAGTAAAGATCCCTTTTCATGCTTTTATGCGCATTGGGAAGAGCACCCATATTTTTACAGACCAATCGGCACTAGGTGGATTATGTGGTCAGAATTACGCCGGCCGTCTTTACTTCCCCAAGACATACATCCTGGTACTCAGTTTAGGCTGGGTCGACCTGCGACGCCCTATACCATGATAAAAAATCTACGCAGCCAGCAGTGGATTTCAATCGCGGTACATTGGAATTACGAGTCGGACTCGCAATGCCTAAAACATGGACGCCGCAGAACTAATATTAATTGCATTAATTCCTTTTCTAACTACAAATGATTGTTTATGGAATTTAACATTTGACAACAGTACTTCATGCATGTAGTTGAATGGAAATGCAAGGAGCCGCGTTAGCGCAGTCGATAAGAGGCTCGCTTTCAAATCCAGCTGCGACTCGCTGCAGCACGCGGTCGGTGTTCGAAACCGGGCGGTTCCTGGGGTTCACCCAGCCTCTAGGAAATGGGTACCAGAGTTAACACTCTGGAGGAACGTCGCTGTAGCTACAGAGTTACGTGCGAATGGCAACACAGGCGGACAATTCTTATCAGCTGTCCGTACTGGTGGCACAGCACTTATGGTTTATAACGGTGTGCAATGACGCTGGTTCACATCTCCCGACTTAATCTTTACCTTTGTATAGAAATGCAATGAAAATACACTCAATATTATTAGGAAAAAAAATGAATACAAGAATTATTAGGGGACTTTTAATCACTTCCGCCTTCTGGCCTACTGCTTATGCCTCGTACAGAAGAGTTATTTGTTGTTTCTGGTCTTTTGCTAGCTAGCTTGTGTTAATATTATTTTGCAATCCTATAGTGCCTCTTATACTCCTTCCATCCATTTTATCGTGGTCGGCCTCTTGAGTTGTACTTTGTACCTGCTCTCATGTAGTACGCTCTGGCGTTGGCATGTGAGGGGGGAGGGGGCGGGGCGGGGCCTCAGGCACCTTGAGCGCTTCCCTGCAAATAATTTGTAGGGATTAGAGTCCTCCTCCATACCCCCATCCCCTTTTTCCACTCCATGTACACGACTCCTCTTTTAAAGGATGTATTCAAAGATTTCATATTATTTCAAAAACACTATGATCTTTCTAATGATGGCTATTATTTTCAATATTAATACACTAATAAACAAAACTTATGCCCATTGAGCCTCTCCACCCCCTTTTCAATCCCTTGAAAAGTATAAGAGGTCCGCGCCAAATCCCTTAATTTTTCTGTGCTTTCTTTTTAACCGATCGCAAGTGACGTAACAGGACAGTCCAATATTTTAGAGAGCGGTAAGAGCGGGCGTTCTGTGTTTTCTGTGCTAGAGCGCGACTCTTCCAAGACCGTTTTCGCGTGTTAACTTAAACCTACCCTAACCCTAACCGAAACTATACGCTTAATCTACCAGCCCTGATATATTTGTCCCATTGACCTGTGGGCTTCCCCTGTTTGTGGTCAGCTTATAGGAAAGTACAAATTTTCCTTCTAGACCCGTTTGTGTAGCTCACTTATGTTTGAAAAAAGCCGCCTGGTCGAAACGTTACGTTGTGTTGTTTTGTGCCCGTTTTTCTGCTTCCCCATTTTGTTGAGCTTTTTAGTCACATTTCTCTGGAATTCCTTATATTGGCTTGACTGCAGTCACCCCCATATATTCACATGAAAGAGAGTTACTCTCATTACTAAATAATGTTTATGGGGAAATGTTTTTCCACTCATTCCGAAAGTGCTCCGGTTTTTGGGTGGTAGGCTCATTCATGTGATCCACAACTAAACATAGCCCTCTTATAAACTTGGAGGGGTCACAGTACCTAAGCTTGCACATTCTGAAGCCCCTTTCTTAGTTAACGTAAAAAAAAACAATAACAATTTTCCACGCCTTTAGGCATGTAAGGCTAGACCTCTTTTTTATAGACCAACTGGCACTTGGTGGGTGATGTCAGCACCACGACGGCCGCCTTTACTTCCTAGGATTGCGCCTAGTACCCACTCAACCTGGGTCGACCCTGCATTAGTGCTGAATGTACGCCAATTAGCTGACATTCCGACGCAGACCTGTAATCTGGTTTGCGTAACTATACAGTTTGCAAGATCTCGGACAAGGATAAAGCTGACAAGGCCACTGTGGGCTATTGTACACTACCACGAAGACGTGTGTTGTTGTTGTCCATTGAGACTATCGCTAGTCGTTGCTCACAATTTGCTTCTTGATGCCAAGTGCAGGTTTCCGGTATAGTCTCATTAGACGGAATTGTTTTCTTGGATACGCCACGTGCCACTTGAGTGGGTACGCGATACTGATCTGTAATACTGTTTACTTATCTGATTAGTCACTGACTCGTGCTCATTCTGTTTTTTTTTTTTTTTTTTTTGTCTGCCTCTTTTGTATTTATTTTATTTTTATTTTCATTTTGTCTTTCTGTACATTTTCTTAATTTTTTCCCGCTGTCATTTCTGTTCTATGAGCGTTTCTGTTCTTCATTTTCTCTCTTTTCCTTTTTTTTTTTTTTTTTTCGCTTTCTGTGCTGTCTATCTGTCTTTATTTTTTTTCTCTATTGTTTATAGCAAAGATTATCTTTTCTGCCTAACTGAATTTTTTATTTTAATAATGATTTACCTTATTCTTACTTTCTGCTTCTTTTCTTACTTTCTTATGTTTTGAAGTCATTCTCACCATGAATTTATAATTACATTTGTCCTACAACATTATTTTTAACGCTTTTAAACCTCAACACTTCCTGCTTTTGAATTCATTGGTTCTCTTCACGGTATAGCAAATGTAGCTGTCAATCTTTATACTGTGTGATGTTCCTTGTATGCAACAGCAAAGACACTACAGAAGCCTGCAGCAAATCGATACGTTTAAGTACTAATATACACTGATAATAGCATATTCAAGACGCATTAATTGAGTTAGAATAGCTTAAGCAAAAAAACGATAGATCATTTGTTTTCTTCTTTCCCGCAAAATTTGGCCCTTGAAACCAAACGGGATGATCATTTGTGTACGTACACACAAAATGTGTATCCTATAATCAATGGATTTCATTAACAAATAGATAGATAGATATTCAACAACTGAAGAAAAAGGATCATGTGTCGCATGACCATTAGGTTTTCACAGTTCATAAATTAAATATAACATAACATAACCCTTGACCCGTTTGGGTAGTGGAGGTGTATAGATGGAAGCACATAAACCCACCATCTTTCTCTGTTTTTCGCGTGATCAATGTGTTTGATAACATTCCCGTCCATTTTTCGATGTTATCATTCTAGGTTCTTCTTTGTCCATTTCTTCTTCGAATACCCCTAACCTCCCTCCCCCACCCCAATGTTCCGGGAAGTACAGTCTTTGCAATCGAATCATGTCTCACCACGGCTTCGAGCCAAGTAAACCAAATTAAATACATTTGCTGAATAATTAATGCAGCAATTAGTGCCCTGAAAATGTAACAACAGATGTTTTGTTTGTCTCAAATTTTCAGCACCTTGAATATTTGCCAACAAATTCTCGTTTTTCGCTCCTGGGACATTTTATCACAGAGCTTAACGGGCAGACACGGATTAACCACCGAACGTGTGATTCTCTAAATAACCAGTCTTTTTCATATAATTGTTCTCTGTGGCCAGATGCCAGTCGGATTATATTTCATAGGACATTATCATTGGACGTTTTCCCGGTGTGTCCATTCTGGGATACCATTTAGAGGAGTTAGTTGAGACTCACTGCCCTCAAACAAGCATGTCGTGAAAGGCGAATAATTAGGGGTTTTGTTGAAATCGGATGTGCTGGATAGAAAGGCGTAGGTGTTGCAGTTTAATTGTAAGTACACTACATCTGTTTCTGATCAAAGGAAGACATTTTAGGTTGAGTCGGCAAGAAAATCAAAGTCAACGATCCAAATTCATCCATCTTTCCATTTATGAAAAACAAAACAAAAAATCCACCACGTTCAACCTACTGCGAGCAGTGTTGGTTATAATTGTGTGTTTTTTTAAAGCCAGTAATTTTGGCTAAGAAATGTTAATTACACCAAAACTAGTGGCTTGGACCGATACTCTAGTACACAGTGAGAGTTCCTGGGGAGGGGGCTGGTAGGCGCTACACACACCCACACACATATGTAGACATACGTGAACAATTACGTATATATTCATAACATACACGTCTGCACGCTCACGTAGGAATGCATGTATGCGTGTTTGCAACTATTTATAGCCACTGCAATATCATGGCTGCCGTTATGTATATATGAATATGTGCCTACTCCTACTTGCAGTTAGACGGCCTGGTTTGAGGTGTTAATCATCACCATCATGTAGAAGGTATTTTTTCAGAACAAGCAATCTCACCACGATTTGCCTGAAATAAACTCAGTCTCTCACAAGCTCTCCCGTTTCGTGCACTTCCGTTTACCCAAAATGTCACTTATATCCAGAGGTCGGCTAAGTCATCACACTTGAATTCATATTTGAGTCCCAGGCCACTGATACCAGGGCCCAAGTCAAGTCTCAAATCACTAAGAATGCTTCCACGGCGAGTGCCAAGTCAAATCACTTCATACACGAAGCCAATCGAAAGCTATGCAATTCGTTCCAACATTAGGCTACCAGTGTCAGATATGGACACTATCTAAAGCCCATTTACGCAAAATCACCACCTACGAGATGAGGTGCCTGAGAAAAGCAGCCAACCTAACCATCCGAGATCGAGCGAATATTGAAACTATCAGGCAAATTGTGAGAACCACACCTTGAACTAGATTCATCTAGAAACAGCAGATCAAGTGATTTGGCCATCTCGTTAGAATGCAGCAAGATCAAATACCATCACAAGCATTTTATCTCAGAAGATCAGCTACAAGAGCAACAGGACGGCCGCGGAAAAATGGATCGACAACATTAAATACACTCCACGCCTTCACAACCTGACAATAGCCAGTGGCAGCCAGCCTGCACTGGATCGGAAATTATTCCTCTCCACGGCGCTTAATGGCAGAAGTGGTTTATGATGACGATAATGAAAGGTGAAGATCAATTTTTTTTTTTTTAACTATCGAGAATAGAAACCAGGAAATGACAAATATCTTTTCTGAACTATGCATAAAAAGCCGAAGAAGTTTAATGTGAAAGCTTGATAAACCAAGACGCAGTTTATTCTGTCCTGTTTCATATTGTGGCTGCGGGCCATGCGCCTTACTTTGGTTTCGACAGTTGTATCAAGAAAGCCGATCGTCCAGAAAGCAATGGCAAACTACTGGACGTAAATTGCCTATAAAAACCACACAACAGCCAGGGGCTGTTGGGGTTCTCTCTGCAAAAAAACGGAACAAAAAACTACCCTGCGAGCCTTATGTGATGATCATGATGTTGAAATACCAACCACATTTTAACGAATCAGTGAGTTTCGGTGCCCATTTTTATACTGCAACTGTGCTACCAGTGTCAGTCATGGATACTATCAGAAGGTCATCAATGTTAAATAAACACCTGTGAGATGCCTGCAGAAAATAGCCAGATTGGCCATCTATGTCTGAATCAGAAATGATATCATCAAACCGATCGTGGAAACTTCTTTGTTGACCGGCTGTAAGCTCTGGTGGAAAGTCCTGGTTGTTCCTCCATTTGGACTTTGCATTTGTATCCGGCCTTCGTTTTGCGTGTGCATCTGTTTTACTGGCTTATTTGTAGGCAGTTTGTTGTTCCTAGCCGAGTGGCAGAAGCACTCCGGCTTCGAAGGAATTCGACAGTTAATCGACTCCTTCGACACGCTTGTTGGGGAGGCAGTTGGTCTATTCTTGTTTTCCTCACAATGGGGCTCCGGAACCCACACAGGGAAATTGTGGACAAAACAACCAAAAGGCAACCAAGGGTTGAGGTAGGTAGGTAGCAGTGGTAAGACGTGCATGCCTGTTTCTCCTTCTTCTTCTTCTTCTTCTTCTTCTTCTTCTTCTTCTTTTTCTTCTTCTTCTTCTTCTTCTTCTTCTTCTTCTTCTTCTTCTTCTTCTTCTTCTTCTTCTTCTTCTTCTTCTTCTTCTTCTTCTTCTTCTTCTTCTTCTTCTTCTTCTTCTTCTTCTTCTTCTTCTTCTTCTTCTTCTTCTTCTTTTCCACCATTGACCACAGCGAGCCTCACTAAAACGTTACAACGAGGTATAGAGCGAGTGGAAGACCTCGGAAAATATGGAGTGATGGCATTAAGAACAGCCTTACAGAAATGAACATCAGTCTTAATAGTGCTCTTGACAGAGCCCATCCACGAACATTACATCTCCCCCGACACTTCGATGAGGTACAAGGTGGAAGAGAAGAAGAAAAAGAAGAAGACCTCAGCGAGGTGTCAGAGGAGATGTAAGGATCGTTTGTGCTCTTTTTCCAATGCGTTGTACAAGTTGGTGTTCATTTCTGTTAGGTTGCTCCTGATGATGTCGCTTCATCTCTTGCATGGAAATCCCCTTAATCTGTTTTCATTATATTTCTCCAGCATGGCTCTCTATGGCAGTTGGTACTAGGGCATTCTCGGCAAGTGGCCACACCATCTCATTTGTTGTTCTTTAGTAAATTGTATGACTGGTTTCAGTCCTAGTTTCTTCTAATTTCTTCATTATTGATCTTGTCTCTTCTTGTCACACCGGCAGCTCTTTTAAGACATCATCTTTGTTGTTATGATCGTCCGCTCGTTCGTTGTAAGGGTCCAGGTTTGACACTGGTAGCACAATGTCGGCCAAAAAACCGTTCTTATTAGTTAATTGTCCCATAACCTGTTTTGCTTTCGCACATCGTATGTTGACTCCTCTGTCTATTCTTCAACGTGAGGTAAAAAAAAAACTACTCTAGATATTTAAATTTGCTCGTTTGTTTTATTTCTGTGTTATTTATTTTAATTGACATGGTTTCTTCTTGTCTACCTATTACCATTGCCTATGTCTTATCAATGCTTATCCTCATTTTATATTTCTCACACTTAGTATTGACCTGTTTTATTTGGTTCTGTTAACTCTCATCTGTTTCAGCTATTAATACTTGGTCTCTGCAAATAACAATACTGAGATACCATCCTTTTCTCCGCTCTAAGCTTCTTTTTCTATGTATTGTCGATGTTTGTTATAAAAAGCAGGGGAGATAGCACACATCCCTGACTAACTCCTGAATTTACTTCAATAGGTAGCGATTTACCTGCTTTTTTTCGTATGCAACGTTCGCTTGATGTATATAAGCTCTTACACACATCAGTTAGATGTTTGCCGATTCCATATCTTCTTAAGCAATTCCACAACATATTCCTATCCACTCTGTCAAATGCTTTTTCTTGGTCTATAAATGCATTGTGCCTGCATGTAATGGTAGTAATTGACGCTTACACTTCCCATTGCTAAAGAATAATAAACTTACCATTTTTCATTACGGTTTACTATTTATTACAAATACGACATTCTGTTTATTTTTTCAACTAGCTAAAAGAACGCTCGTTGCATGCCTACGCCACTTATGCAGAAAATGTAACGTATGAAAGCTACAAATGATTAATACTGTACTACGATGCTAGCTGCGCACGTATGCTCTCACCAGCGAAGCGGCAAGGAAAATATCACGATGCCCTCTTTGGTGTAAGTTTTACCTGCTAACGCTCACACGTTCAAATTTATCACGCTTTACCGCAGATAGGTCGGTAAGTAATGATAAAAACAGACGGGTTGACAGACAGATAAGAAGTTTGGTTGTTAGCAGGCTTGCATTTTTCAGCAAAATACAATAAACTCTGAAGCCACTGGGTTGTAGTAATATCAGTGAATTTATGATAAATCGTTGGCATAGATATGTTACTATAGCGACATATTGTCTAGGTTTTATGGCAGCCTAACGGGATAAGTGTTGGTGCTACGTTTTACAGCTTCTCTTAACCTCTAAACGAGCTGTTAAATTTGACGTCTCCAGATATCAGACTGTGATTGTTGCGCCCTAGAAGACCTTACACCAGGTCAGCGTACCCAAGTCTGACGACAGACGGAACACCAAGCAATCATATTCAGGTGAACTGTGTCAAGTCGGCAAAATCACCTGTCTCCTGGTTTACTCACTGGGTAAAGATATTAGCAATAACTACCAATATTATAGTCTAAGACTCGTGTAGTTCCCAATGAAATGTACGCTAGATAAGCCCTATTAAAATCCGATAGAATAAAACTATGAATCCTAAGTCCCCTTGAAGGAGACCACACAGACAACAAAAAGGCCATTAAAAAGCATTACACCCGCATGCATATCTCAACAGATTCTTAACATTTTTGCGGCATTTTCTAACAGATTACCAGTTTCTTTATTTGTTATTACTGTTTTGTGTTTCAGGCGTTTACGCGCATACATTTATTGCTAAATATTTAATGAAGGTGGAGGCGGGTAGATTAGTGGATGGGAGGCCTAACTGCTGGTCTAGTGGTCGGATTTTCGATACTGTTTGCAGGTTTTAAAATTCTGCCCCTACTGGACTAAATGTTACACTGTAACCGTTTGGTGGTGCCCCTAACATAACTGTGCTGTATGGCTATACGGGTGGGTTTACTGCATTTGCACCGGTTTGATTGTCATTCTTGAGACAGCAATTCTACAGCTTGCAATCCTGGGGTAGGGTATATCTGCAGATATAGATAATTTTTTTAAAGCCAACGAAAGATAACATTTAAAAAAAAGAGACAATCACACAGAAGGACAGTAAACAGTGCTACCTACTGAACTTTAGTTTTCAGACTGTTTGCCCACAACACGAAAAACGGCGACAATGGACGTAGATGATAATGATGATGATTATGGTGATTGTGCAAAGTAGAGTTACACCACCCCCCCCCCCTTTTTTTTTTTCTTCTTCCCTCCCCTTCCTCCCGCACAAGCCAGGTTGTCGACAAATATGTGCTACATAAATTTTGACATTTATATGTTTGTTTTTAGATGTCAAGTTTCGCTGCAATGAAGTCAAGCATACATAAACTATTGCTCATTCACTGCGTTTGAGAAGACTCTGGGGCATACAATAGACCAGCTAGAAAGGAAGTAAAATCTATGTGAAGAGCCAGCTTCTGGAGATTTTTGAATAGGCCTGACGACACTCGATGTTTAACGTGATCACAACGATCAATTTTACTTACAACTTTAATTTCTAGTGCTGATTTTGAATGTTGAATTAAGAATCGACATCACAGCACTCGGGACACTCTCATAAGCAATCCGTCCCCATCTTCAGCAGCAAGCAAAGAGTTAAAATTCCGATAGTATCAGTAACTGACTGATTGTTTATCCGTTACGCCTTTCGCCTGAGTGTCGAGCGTCGGCCAGATTTCCTTGTAACTCCTCGCAATGTCATTCTCCTCAGACCGTAATGATCTGCCTGTACCTCGGCACTGTTCACTCGCTCCCAAAGGACCCTCACAACATTCAGCTTGTCATACATCAGTTTACTACCAAGTGGTGCAGAACCGGCCAGTCTATCTGCCTGCGCATTTCCCAACACACCGGTATGACTGGAAAAAATATACAAAGGATGCTAACTACCAAGACCTATGAAGTTAGTACCCATTTTAGGATAGGATGTCAAGCAGATGTGACACTAGAAACAAAAGAACTAAAGTAACAGATCCATTTACCTTTCAAGGACCAATTTTGTTAGTCAAGAAAACACAAAGCATGGAAAACACAAAACACAAAGCATGGAAAACACAAAACACAAAGCACGGAAAACACAAAACAAAAAGCATAGAAAAAACAAAACACAAAGCATGGAAAACATCAAACACAAAGCATGGAAAACACACAACACAAAGCATGGAAAACACAAAGCATGGAAAACACCAAACACAAAGCATGGAAAACACAAAACAGAAAGCATCGAAAACACAAAACAGAAAGCATGGAAAACACCAAACACAAAGCATGGAAAACACAAAGCATGGAAAACACCAAACACAAAGCATGGAAAACACAAAACACAAAGCATGGAAAACACAAAACACAAAGCATGGAAAACACCAAACACAAAGCATGGAAAACAGAAAACACAAATCATGGAAAACACAAAACACAAAGCATGGAAAACACCAAACATAAAGCGTGGAAAACACAAAGCATGGAAAACACCAAACATAAAGCATGGAAAACACAAAACACAAAGCATGGAAAACACAAAACACAAAGCATGGAAAACACCAAACATAAAGCATGCTGTACATTTATTGAACACAGCTACTGGCAGCAGGAAATCCATCGTG
>CAJHNH020007778.1:860769-885769 GCA_905116865.2 Candidula unifasciata | reverse complement strand
TAACCACGGCTGCCTTATCGTGCATCAGTATTCCACCAAGTTGTGCAGAGCCAGCCAGTTTGTCCGACTATTCATTTCCCAACACCAGCGTATCCCGGTAAAAAAATCACGACAATACTCCTCACGAGTGTCCTCCGCATTGAAGCATGCCATTCTGCGCGAAGCATGCCTGTCCTGCTCTTTCCTTTCTGAGTAGATCATGCAGTATGTTGGTATTTTTTCTTCTTCTTGGTCCAGTGGATTCTTAAGCATTTTAGTTCAAGACTCTGATTTTGTCCCTTAGTGACTGAGTAAGCGTCTGTCACTGGCATAGATGCCACGAGAAAGATGCACGATCTCTTCTTCTTCTTCTTCGCGTTTACCAGCTGTAAACTCCGGCGGAAAGTTTGGTTGCTCGTCCACATATGGACGGCAGTCCTGTTCCAGAATTTGAGCGTTGCGTGTGCATCCGTTTTACAGATTTGACTTATTTGTATGCAGACTGCTGGTTTATTGCCTCTCAAGCAGATGCACTCCGACTTCGAAGGAAGCTTCCAATTAGTCGACTCTTACGACATGCATTTGGGTAGGCAGTGGGTCTATTCTTGTTTTCCCCATAATAGGGCCCCGGAACCCACGCGGGTACAACGATCTCAAAATGTGTTTATTAGCTCCTTTGTAGGCGCTGTGCTAAGTTCCAGTTGAAACTACTTTATACATGGCGGCCAGGAAGCTTACAATAGATGGGCGTCGGAAGCTTCATTGAAAACAACAACAAATACTGGCTTCATTCCTAAGCCGGGGAGAGTTGCGCCTCAGCCAATGAGAAAACAGGAGAGCCGAAACCTGGGTTACTGGTCTTAGGCACACCCCCCCCCCCTTTTTTTTCCCCATTTCTAAAAAGCATTTTATGTGATGGGGGTGGGGGGGGGGGGGGGTCTGAACTCTTACCCTTAAATCTGTAAGATGACTATATTACCCCTCCCCTCCGTTAGCCTTCTACAGAAATTCTCTTTATTATTTAAAAGCTTTTGGTTATACATATATTATTTCAGTAATAGTAAAGTATTTTTTCAAATCAGCACATTATTATATTATTGCTATAATTATTATTATATTATTGTTATTATTATTGTCGTCATGAACGAGGCTTAGGTTCCTTGGCCCTCGCCCGCAACAAACATTTGTAACTGGACTGAGCGCCCACTCCCCCGTTCAGCATGTTTTTGTTGTGTCGACACCACTCTACATAAAGCAGAAAGTGTTGGAGGGTAATGGCTGCCAGTATTTGTTTCTTACACATTGTGGATAATGTCAAATATATTACACGCATCCATGACATATGTTGAACTCCAATATTTGTCCATGCCAATGCTCGTCTTTTTTTTTTTAAGTCGTCTGTTTTGTTTCCACGTTGAAACTTTAGTTTGATATTCACCCGAAAAGTCAATATTCGTCCTACCTCCGATGTGGCCGACGAAGAGTTCATAGAAAGGGATCTCACAACACACAAAAACTACAGTAGCTCCAAAAAGAACAGGAAGCTTAACAATAGGAGTAATTTCATCTGACGAGGAAAAAGAAGACGATGGGCCAGTTCTAAGTTTTAAAATTTAGAAAGGCTGTTTAGTTGTCAGCCAGAACAGAAATAAAAAAAAAAATTGTGTTGATGTAAGCCAACTGTAGAAATATGTCATCAGGAAGAGTAAATCTAAGTCACAATGATAAAGCAATAATAAATATAGTCGTGAATACATAATAAAAATGAATTTGCAATAATTTCCGAGTTCGATTTTCGAGTGATTTGTGTGTGTGTGTGTGTGTGTGTGTGTGTGTGTGTGTGTGTGTGTGTGTTAAAGAATAGGTAGGTGAAATTCGGGGATGTGAACGGATGAAACCATTTTTAGTTAATTCCTGTCGGTAAAATTCGTTTGATATTGGCTCTTATTAAATCGTCCTTCCGCCAGGAATGGATTAACGACGACTATTGGAATTTCACTGTATTCTGTTATCACTGACCAATGAGGGTTTTGATGGCACCACTCATTAGAAAATTATAAAGAGGTTGAACTCTCACAATGCTATCTTCGTGGCGGCGCGCTTGTTATGCATAGCACTGCTTAATCAATTAACATATGGTGAGTTTTTAATTACTGAAAGAGTTCAGACTTACCACATAACTAAGAAATACCGCGGAACTACAGTGTTCGTGCTTTGTGCGACGCTCTCGGCAGGTGGCGAGTGGTTCCGCGGAGAGAGACCGAGTCATCTGGGATAAAATTCGAGTGCACCGAAGTCAATGCTCTCGACTTTCTTCTTCCTCCGCCTTCTATCCACCAATAGTGCATAGTCCTTCAGCTGTTAAAAGTTTGAGGTTTGAACAATGTATCAACATCATGGCACACGGGTAGTTACCCATAAGTGATCCGTGTTACTTCTAACTCAAGTCTGAGTCCGAAGTAGCTCAGCGCAGTGCACGGATCTGTTACACGGGGAGGTTCCTGAAATATTTTGCGTAGATTTCTAACTCCAAATTTTGTCTCGGTACTCTTTTCTAACTGCAAAAGGATTTTTTTTTACTTGCGCAACAATACACACGGGCTTCTGACCTCACTACCCAAAGACCAGGGAAAATTACTAGAAGTCCACTTGAAAAAATCCCCACCTTCAATGGGGCCGGAACCCAGCTCTCACCATATCTTCTCAATGTTTTTACTTCCCACATATCGGTTGGCTGGGTTTTTCTTGTTTCTCTTTTGACTTTTTCCTGGTTGGTTGATTTTTGTGGCTACTGTTTTTTAAAGGATGAGGTTGTCAACGCGAAGCCCAACCGTACCCTACCTTTAGTCGCCTCTTACGACATACATGCAGTGTTACTATTCTTTGCTTCCCGTGATGGCTACATAGTTTGATTATTCTCTAATGATGCTTTTCTTTTCTTTTTTTACCTCTTCAACAAACCGAAAATTTAAAATTCTAAGTAAAATATTTAGAAACACTTTTAAAGTAAGTAAACTAGACTTGATCCTCAACACAGGATTGAAGTTCATGAATCAGTTATCTATTTTTCGATACCTATGTTAATTTTTTTGAAATTTTAAGATTCTAAGTACATGTTTTTTTTTTCTTCAAGATGGCGGCTTTTGCCGTAGCAATCATGATTTTTAAACCTTAAAGCGTAAAAATGTATTAACATATATTTCTTAAAACGACCATTTATAATATAATTAGTTCTAACAAAAAAAAAAAAAAAAAAAATTGGGGGGGGGGGGGGGGGTGGGGGGGGGGTACTACACGGTACCTTAACAGTAAGAAATGCACTACAGATTCACCGCAGTATTAAATTCCCAGTCTCCCGGAGTCTGAGGTAGTCGTCTCATTTTAAACCCCCATACAGTTTCAGATTGACTGATAATCTCCAAAATGATAAAACTCCATTGTCGTACCAGGGATTAAAACTGGGGTTTCCCGAACTGATACCAAGATACCATATCGGCTCATTATATGTCTAGCAAAAGGTAAACCTCTTCATGTATAAAGTAAACAAGTCTCCGGCTGAACTCTGGAAACATCGTGGGCAAGAAATTAAAGATGTAGTGAGGAAAGTCTGAAAGAAATGAAACCAAGCAAACACGTGAGAACTTGACTCACTGATAATGCGTCTCTGAAAGAACGAGAATTTGAGCTGTGTTAGAATAAGAAGCTTTGGGAGAGACCGAAGCAAGTTTCAGTGGGCCTAGAGGTGAAGATAAGACGCTGGCATTGGATAGGATACTCGTTAAGAAAAGATAAGAACAGTATAAATAGAATGTCTTTGAACCGAAACCTACAAGGACATAGAAATAAAGGCAGACCAAAAACAAAAAACAGGGAGAAGGGAAAATGGAGTGATGTTAACAAAATGGAGTTTATATGGGGGTGAGCTGAGCACAATAGCGATATAACGACTTGGTGTAATTTGATTAATGGCTTTCTCTCCACTGAGGTTTAGAAGGCAGAAGAGGATGTTTTTATCATATCAAATATTTATGGAAAGGGATTTAGGATGTGTTCAAAAAGATTGACTCATAAATCATAATGAGTGAGGTTTTGAGGTTTTGAGGTTTTTAATCAACGGATCAACACCATGGCACAAGGGTAGCAACCCATAAGTGCTCCGTTCTTCTTCTAATTGAAGTCTGAATCCGAAGAAGCTCAGCACAGTGCACAGGCTCTGTAGCACCGGCGGGGATCCTAAAATACTTTGGGTAGATTTTAAACTTCAAATTGTGAACTCCAAATTGTGCCCGGGCAGCGCCGTTAAGCTTTCCAACTGCCAAGGGATTTTGTTTACGTTCGCAGCAATGCACACGGGCGTCCGATCTAACTACCCAGAGACCAGGGGGGGGGGGGAAATTACTAGAAGTCCAAGTCCACGTGAAAAACTCTTAGCCTTCACCGGGGATTGAACCCCAAACATCTAGCACCTAAGGCGGACACCATTCCTTATAGTGAGTGACTGCGTGCGTCGGTGGCTTCATTCATGAATACAAACCTCTCTTTCATACTACCACTAGTGCTGCTGCTGCAATTACTACCACAACAACAACTGCTGCTACTGCTACTACTACTACAGCTACTGCAATTGTGGCGTCAGCTATAAGGAAAACGACAATACATACTACTTCTAACTAAGGCAACGACAACGACGACAACAACAACAACTACTACTACTACTACTACTACTACTACTACTACTACTACTACTACTACTACTACTACTACTACTACTACTACTACTACTACTACTACTACTACTACTACTAACACTACTACTACAACTACTACTGTGGCGTCATCGATGAGGCGACGACAACAACGATTGCTGTTGCTGTTTCGGCTGCTTATATTACTAGTTTTCTTTTTTTTTTTACTTCATTCTCCCTTTCTTGTTTTCGCAGTCGTCATCGTTCTCCTCCTCCTCTTCCTCTTCTTCTTCTTCTTTCTCCTCTTCCTCATCCTCCTCATCATCATAATTGTCCACCCCTGAATATATCAGTAACCATGAGATTTGACTAGAAACTTTCTTAATTGCCCCACTACTTGACGTACTGTTGAGTTTGTATTATATGATCTCAAGAACAATAAAAGATTCTCGTACCCTGTACCAACTACGGAGAAACTATAAGTAAAACTCTGCATAAATTAATAGCACTCTAATGGAACTAAATTTTTAGACCTCGCAAGTGCCACTGCCAGCAACGCTATTCTCCGCCTAATAAAATATTATTCTAGAAAGCTCTTGTGCCTCATATACGTCTCGTTGTTGGTTTAAGCAGTCAATCATAGATAAATATAGAGTAACGGTGTTACAGATATGCAATATTCTGTCATGTACTCTCTCATATACATTGGGTGTGTTACGATACAAGTACTTCCGTGTACTATAGCCGAAATTAGTAATAAAACCATATATTAACAGCCTTAAAGATATGAAAATCAACTTATGCAGTACAGTGGATTAGCAAGAATACATAAAAGATCCTTACATTCCCTATAACTGAAGTGATCATAGGTTCTTTTTTTTTCACCGGGACAATCCTGTTTTTTTTTTTTTAAGGTGTGTCCCGACCGTCCAGGAGGTACTCAAAAAGCGCCCATTGTCCTGTTTTATAAAAATCAAGGAATAAATCTGAAAATAGAACATACATTCACAAGTCTATCTGTAGACATTGTTAGAGTTTATGATAATAGCTACTTTCAATGCCGAAATGTGATGCTGACAATTGTCCTTGAGGCATGTGTTTTTTTGTTTTTTTTTGGAGTTAAGAGCACATTGTTTCGGTTATTTGTTTTTTCAATGTTTCAGTTTTTGATGCTATTGTCGAGTGAGTAATTAACCCGCTCACCCCGGTGACCTAGGTATAAAAATGGCTTGGGTGGTGGAAAAGGAGGGCGGGGGGGGGGGGGGAGGTGGTGTTAGGCTGACTAGCTTGGGAAGTCCCGTTTTCGGCTATAAGTGGGGCGACCCATTTTCGGCTATGAGTGGGACGTCCCGTTTTCGGCTATAAATGGGGCGACCCATTTTCGGCTATGAGTGGGACGTCCCGTTTTCGGCTATAAGTGGGGCGACCCATTTTCGGCTATGAGTGGGACGTCCCGTTTTCGGCTATAAATGGGGCGACCCATTTTCGGCTATGAGTGGGACGTCCCGTTTTCGGCTATAAGTGGGGCGACCCATTTTCGGCTATGAGTGGGACGTCCAGTTTTCGGCTATAAGTGGGGCGACCCATTTTCGGCTATGAGTGGGACGTCCCGTTTTCGGCTATAAGTGGGGCGACCCATTTTCGGCTATGAGTGGGACGTCCCGTTTTCGGCTATAAGTGGGACGTCCCTTTTTCGGCTATAAGTGGGGCGACCCATTTTCGGCTATGAGTGGGACGTCCCGTTTTCGGCTATAAGTGGGACGTCTCGTTTTCGGGTATAAGTGGGACGTCTCATTTTTAGTTCAAAACAAATGTAGAATGTTCAAATATTTATTTGCTGGTGTTGGAATACATGTGTAAACCACATTAGCAAATTGGTTAGTGGGCTTGCCTGTCGAGGCAGTGGGTCAGGATTCAATATCCAGAAATAACTGAATAGTTTCACACTAGTAGCCCCTAATTCGACCTATCTTTATTAAAACGGGTACAAGGTAATTTTCTGGAATTGTCTGAATTTCTGAGAATTCATTATGTTTTTGTTTTTTATGTGTATGCCCGAGAGGTAGTGGTGGGGCTTGTAAAGAGACTAAGTAGCCCTCTTGTAACATAAACGGGTTTCGCGTCTCCCCCCCCCCTCCTTCCCGAGTAGTGGGTGGCTGAGTATGTAGGTTGGTGAGTGAGTAAGTAAGATAAAGCAGGCGAAGGACTTTACATATCTAGGGATAATTTTTTTTTCTTTCAATAGAGAATTCCAAAAAAAAAGATGCAATATATCAAAAAGCAAAGATTTTGAAATGCCATCACGTCAGTATGAACGCTGAAAGAACACTGTTCAGCACGACATTCTTACCAGAGCTATGGTATCAAAGTCAAACATGGATACTGTCTTCAAAAAACAGAATAGAAATTGTCACAAGAGAAACGAAATGTTTACGTACTATGCTAGGTGTAACAATGAAAGATTGACATCAGTAGGAAAGTTAGTACAGAACCAATGCTGAACTTTACCGGTAGACAACAAATCAAGTGGCATGGCCATGTAAAAAGATTGACAACAGACCGGTAGAGTGTTAGTAGTAGTATTAGTAGTAGTATTAGTGGTGATAGTGGTAGTAGTAGTAGAAGCAGCAGTAGTAGTAGCAGTAGTCTAAGTAGCAGCAGCAGTAGCAGCAGCAGCAGTAGCAGCAGTATTAGTATAGTAGTTGTTGTTGTTGGAGTAGTAGAAGTAGTTGAAGTAGTAGTAGTAGTAGTAGTAGTAGTAGTAGTAGTAGTAGTAGTAGTAGTAGTAGTAGTAGTAGTCGTTGTTGTTGTTGCAGCTGTAGAAGCAGTAGCAGTGGTAGTAGCAGTAGCAGTGGTGGAGTTATAGTAGTAGTAGTAGCAGCAGCAGCAGTAGTAGTAGTAGTAGTAGTAGTAGTAGTAGTAGTAGTAGTAGTAGTAGTAGTAGTAGTAGTAGTAGTAGTAATAGTAGCAGTGGTAGTGACAGTAGCAGTAGTAGCAGTAGCGGTAGTAGCAGTAGTAGTAGCAGTAGTAGCGGCAGTAGCAGTAGCAGTGACAGTAGCAGTGGCAGTAGCAGTGGCGGCAGTAGCAGTGGTGGAGTAGTAGTAGTAGTAGTAGTAGTAGTAGTAGTAGTAGTAGTAGTAGTAGTAGTAGTAGTAGTAGTAGTAGTAGTAGTAGTAGTAGTAGTAGTAGTAGTAGTAGTAGTAGTAGTAGTAGTAGTAGTGGTGGTGGTGGCAGTAGCAGTAGCAGCAGCAGCAGCAGCAGTAGTAGTAGTAGTAGTAGTAGTAGTAGTAGTAGTAGTAGTAGTAGTAGTAGTAGTAGTAGTAGTAGTAGTAGTAGTAGTAGTAGTAGTATTAGTGGCAGTAGCAGTAGCAGGAGTAGCAGGAGTAGCAGTAGCAGGAGCAGTAGCAGTAGTAGTAGTAGTAGTAGTAGTAGCAGTAGCAGTAGTAGCAGTAGTAGCAGTAGTAGTAGTAGTAGTAGTAGTAGTAGTAGTAGCAGTAGCAGTAGTAGCAGTAGTAGCAGTAGTAGTAGTAGTAGTAGTAGTAGTAGTAGTAGTAGTAGTAGTAGTAGTAGTAGTAGTAGTAGTAGTAGTAGTAGTAGTAGTAGTAGTAGTAGTGGCAGTAGCAGAAGTACTAGTATTAGTAATTGTTGTTGTTGTTGTTGTACAGGATATGCATCAAACTTTTTTAATTGACGAGAAAAGCACCGGGCACTTTCACATCCAGTAATTTATTTACACCTCACTTGGACGACTCAAGGGTCTCCCCACTACCATTTATTGAAAGCTGTTTTATAGACCCTATTTCGCAGATCAGAGAGCAACAGCTGTTGTCACCCATGTTCCCTCCACATGCGCTAGCGCGCACACACAACCAGAAGCGCCCGTTCTCAAGATCTTCAGGATGCCACTAGCAAGATTCTAATCATCAAGCACCCACTCAATGCCAGTCAAGAAGTATCCAAACGACAATGGCAGAAATGTAATTAAGTATTGTAAAACGTAATTAACCATTGTAAAACATCAAGCAGCTGTAAAGCCAGATTATCGCCGTTTGTGAGGTCTTGTTAATTATCTTCATATCAACAATATTGTTTCCTTTCGTCAAATGTACACTTGCCGTGTCTTTATTTTTTTTTTTTTTAAATTTCCCTGTCCTGTTATTTAAACGAAATTTAGTTTATACGGCTTTTATTGTATCTGGTACTTTTTCTTAGTGTTCACTGATTGTGAAATAGGGCAGAGGAGTGTTCTGGTTGTTCGGTTACTTGCTGGACTTGTTTTAGAACTTCAGTTTTGTATAAATATGGCTCATTTGTACGTAAACATTTGGTTCCTCGCCCCTCGTGCAGATGCACTACGACTTTTAACTAAACACCTTTAATAAATCATTTTTTTTATTGAAAAGCTTGTCAGGGGGCAATGGATCCATTCTGCCCCCCCCCCCCCCCCCCCCCCACTCCTCTTTCATTTTTCTCCACAGTGGCGTTCCAGAGCCCACGCGTAAAAATAAGTCTTCCTTTTTACGTTGACATAGTTTAAAATCGAACCACAGCCTTCAGAACACGAGGTAACCTGCTTAACTACTACGCCACGAAGATCCACTAAACTATATTTTACCTCTGACGTAAATGTTTTCGTCAAATGTGAAACAAGACCGAACACTTCTAGAAATTTGTAATGTTTAAAGCGGAGAAGCTCGATTATCTTGCACCGGGTATTACAATAGATGATAATTGGCCATGTTAAACGTCATAGTGACATGGAGAGAGAACGATGATGGCAGTGCAGTTTCTAGACAACATGGCAGGTGCCGACCTCCACGAAGGTAAATTCCAGACTTTGTAGAATGAAGATACACTTTCCTGTGTGATTTCTGGGACCCTATTGGTGGGGGGGGGGGGGGGGAACAAGAATAGACCCACTGCTTGTCCAAAAGCATGTCGAAGAATAGACTAATTGGGAGCATTATTCGAAGTCGGAGTACATCTGCCTGAGAGGCAAGAAACCAACAGTCTGCATGCAAATGAGTGAAACAAATGTGCACTTTTTTGGTGTATGCAAAACTCAGTTTCTGGAACAGCACTAGAGTCCAGAAGTGGACGAACAACCAGAACTTTCCACCGGGGATTACAGCCGGTAAACGCAAAAAAGAAGAAGAAGGAGAAGAAGAAGAAGAAGAAGAAGAAGAAGAAGAAGAAGAAGAAGAAGAAGAAGAAGAAGAAGAAGAAGAAGAAGAAGAAGAGAAGAAGAAGAAGAAGAAGAAGAAGAAGAAGAAGAAGAAGAAGAAGAAGAAGAAGAAGAAAGAAGAAGAAGAAGAAGAAGAGGAGAGGAAGAAGAAGAAGAAGAAGAAGAAGAAGAAGAAGAAGAAGAAGAAGAAGAAGAAGAAGAAGAAGAAGAAGAAGAAGAAGAAGAAGAAGAAGAAGAAGAAGAAGAAGAAGAAGAAGAAGAAGAAGAAGAAGAAGAAGAAGAAGAAGAAGAAGAAAGAAGAAGAAGAAGAAGAAGAAGAAGAAGAAGAAAAAGAAGAAGAAGAAGAAAGAAGAAGAAGAAGAAGAAGAAGAAAAAGAAAGAAGAAGAAGAAGAAGAAGAAGAAGAAGAAGAAGAAGAAGAAGAAGAAGAAGAAGAAGAAGAAGAAGAAGAAGAAGAAGAAACACTGGCTAGTTCAGAGAGCTGGGGAACTGGTTAGAGAAAGACAGTAAAGGATCTGCCGATTCATGATGATGATGATGATGACAATCCAAGATGCGTCGGTCTGTGTCATTAAAATGACTAGCCGCCTTCAAAAGCGTCGCACAAATCATTAACTCCGTAGCTTCAACCACCATCTCTAATGATATGTGTAAAGAATGCACTCGCGAACCAAACGATGCAATCTGTGAAACCTTCCTGCGACGGACAACGAGTGGACCACTTTACTGGGGAAATCCCCAAGCCATTCCGCTAAGCATAGGAGAATGAACGAACGAGAGAATGTCACTTTCAAAAGCAAAACAAAAAAAGCACAAATTTGGCACGCTGGACTGTCTTACATTCGTCCGTTTTACACAGTCATCAAGGTAATTGTATGTATAATACGTGGTGAATTTATTTAGCAAATATACATATATACATAATATAAAAACTATACTTTCAAGCACACAGACGTAATCAGAGGGAAGACTAAGTGGTGATAGTCTGTGCACGAGCCAGATGCTTTCGTCATCAATTTTCGTGTACCGGACGACAAGCTTGATGACTCCAGTGAAAATGCCCCGATACATTCATAGCCCCGCCTGCTTTCTTTTGGTAGGTGGAAATGGTGCAGGGCTGTGTCAAGTTTGAAATGACCAAGCCCTGTCAACATTAAGTGTAACGATAGAAGCTTTTGTCAACGCCGAGCGCGGGCTCTAGCAGATAAACACACACTGAAAGTAAACTTGGAAATATGAGTCCGGGCACTGACATCCGTTGAATTCAACATTGACAAAGTAGGGTTACAGATCGTCCCTGAGGTCCACAAGAAGTTCTTGTTTTCGTATCGTTAGGTTTCATACTTATGCTCCACCCACCTGATTAGGCTCTTGTTATTGCCCCGCCTACAATTAAAAGCTGACAGGAGACCAATTCGCCTTTATAATTGTCCCAAGTGTGGAGAATTAATATTCACATAAACGTGTGGTGTCGTTATTCCCAGACTGGATTATCTTGGACACCCATATTGCGCACACTGCTACAATCGTTTGGAAGACAGTCAGGAATTACTGTTAAATACAAGTTTTAGGAGCTTGTTGGAACACCCCTGAAAGTCTGAGCTCAGGAAATAGACATTATTTATAGCAGTAAATGAGCTGTTTAGTGTCCATGGACAATTTGGTGAAGATATTCTAAGTTTATCTGATAATTATGTAAGATATAGTAACAATGGTTTTCCGTACACGAAACTGAGCTCAAGAATGTAACATAAGATAACAAGTAACATATTTTAAATGTAAGAAGCCCAGACTCCTTGTTGTACATTTTCTGAGGCACGTCATAAGGAAACGTTTAAAACAAAATTGTTCATGAAATATTCAGCCATCTTTTACTGTTTATTGCGTATAAAATAGCCACATTTCGTGTTCTTTATTTGGGTATGGTTAGACATACGAAAACTGATAACAATTGATATCTTCTGATATCACGACTGAACAATCATGATTCACCATTTACCACAGCACCACTCGCAGCTGGCAAGCGTCTACACATCTCTGCCTGCGGGGGTACCTACCGGCCTGAACTGCAATACACGGGAAAGCACATCCCCGCCATCCTCTGGACACTCATCATTTCTTATAGACGATATACTGGGGATATCTAGACCCGCAGTTTCCTCACAGTATACGGTGCCATCATCGTCTCCGTCTGTATTGTCGTTGTCGTCATCGTCCAGATTATCATCGTCGTCTCCGTCGCCCTTGCCTCTCTCGTCATCCGCCCCTGGTAGCGTACGTCTCCATGGACAACCGACCCACCATCTTTCGCGTCCGACACCAGTGAACCCCACCACACTGAATCAAAGGACACCATTAACAATCTCAAACGCTGCACCCATGTCTGGGAATGCAGTTTACAAGCCAGTAGCTATGTATGATCCAGCAATAATGCAATACGCCTATCTAAACTGCCAACTCAACTATAACAACGCCCTTGTCAACCAACTGTATACTGTCCCGTATGGTCGACCTGAGTTAGCTTTCTTTGACAGGAGCAACGCATTTGCTAAAGGTAAGTTTCATTGCTATTGGCGTATATTTATCTATGTAAGTAAAGTGCCTTTTATTGCTGGCCGAATGGTTAAGAACGCAAGGCTTTAATGCCGTAGACCTGTCTTCGAATCCTCGTTGAAGTTGGGGGGGGGGGGGGGGAGGGGTTTTTTTCTACTGGGGGCAAAAATAAAATTCTTACCCGCACAGTACTATCAATGTGGCCCTAAATCTTCAGGCTGAAAGACCCGACCTGCCTTCACCGCAAGTGGTTAATACAGGCAGCAATAACAAAGGACCATTTTCAAGCCTTGAAACGCTTCCTGCTTGATGCTTCAAATCCGTGTAGAATAATTTGTACTGGATGGGAGATGCAGACCTGGAACTTGGAAACCCAAGTCAATTTACATAATTCGTCTTGCAGAAAATTTGGGTAGAAATGGAAGAGTGTTAGCTACTGTACTTTGGCGTCCCCTATTACTCTGTTGAGCTACCTATTACTCTATTTAGCCACCCATTACGCTGCTTAGCTACCTATTACTCTTTTTTGCTACCTATTGCTCTATTTAGCTACCTATTTTGCTGCTTAACTACCTATTACTCTGTTAAACTACATATTCATCTATTTAGCTAGCAATAACTCTGTTTGGCTACCTATTACTTTTTTAGCTAATTATTACTCTGTTTAGCTTTTACTCTCGTTAGCTACCTATTACTCTGTTTGGCTACCTATTACTCTGTTTAGCTACCTTTTACTCTGTTTAGCCAGTTATTACTCTGTTTAGTTACCGATTACTCTGTAGTCGTGAGATCCGACGCCCGTGTGTTTAGTTGCACGCGTTAAAAAAAATTCCTTGGCAGTTGGAAATCGAAAAGTGTAGCCTAACGGCGCTGACGGGGCAAGACTTAGAGTTAACCAAAGTATTTCAGGATCCTCGCCAGTGCTATGGAGTTCGTGCACTGTGCTGAAATTTCCCCGACTCAGTCTTGAGTTAAAAGTAGAACCGAGCACTTATGGGTTATTACCTTTGTGCCATGCTGTTGATCCGTTGTATAAACCAGAAACCAGAATGAATAAATGAAAAAAAAATGAATGAACGAATCAGTCAGTCAATCAATCAAACATTGATATGCAAAAAACCTGCACAAACGCAAAGAATAAAATAAATGCATGCATGCCCGAATGAATAAACGAACGAATAAATGAATGATACACTATATAACTGCACCATCTCGAATATCATAATAACTGAGTTGAGTTGAGTTGAGTCAAGAACTGACATCACAGCACTCGGGAATTCCCATATATGCTCCGACCTCATCTTTAGCAGCTAGCGCAGAGTTCCAATACTTATTGTACCGGCCACAACCTGGTTATATGTCCGTCTTGCCTTTCCTCTGAGTGTAGTGAGCCGGTCAGACCCTATGGTTACACCCTGGTGCCTCATTCTCTCCAGGCCATAATAATCTTGTTTCTCTACTGATTCCGTTGCTTGTTCCCAAAGGACCTTGACCACATCTGCCTTGTCATGTATCAATTCACCACCCACAATAACTGAATGATGATGGAATGAAGCTGTCCAACTGCATTGGACGTTATATCAAATAAGTCAACACATGTGCGCGTCTAAAGATGATATTTAAGCAGTGGTACTTGGATTAAAAAATAAAAGCTCTTATCATTGACCATTTTCCATAAGGACCTCTTAATGAATTTTAAAAAAACACACACACATTGAAAATGAACTTGTATGGTGTAAGAAGCCAACACAGATTGTAACTGAACATGTATGGTGCAAAAAGCCAACATAGAAGAGTTACTGTAAGACTGGTTAATTTATGTCGCAGGAAACTATCCACAAAATCCAACATTAGCTGTAAGGACAAAAACCACTGTCTTTACGTGCCCTTATCATACTACTTTCTAAGGCGATGTAGGACAGGCGGAAATGAAGGATCTTCTTCAATCCTTCTGTCAGAAAACTTATGTCAGGAGGCCGGTAGCCTTTATGAAAGCTATCGTGCAATCCATGTCTTCTCGTGTACCATACAGTTTTTTCTTCATTGTTGGTCGAACAGGCCAGGTGGCGTCTCTGTTGTCAGCATTCTGTTGATAGTGTTGGAGCACATGCTTAGCATTTTCGGGTGCCAAGTTGCATTGGCACGTCTCCCTGTTTCCTACACCGAAAAACGTGAACATATATTGACGAAGTCTGTTGTGCCTATCCTTAGTATGAATATACTGTGCATCTCTAGAGAGGTGATGAAGCGAGTTTTGGAGAGATAACTTTTTTTTAAAAGACTGTTTCAGCTGTACGATACAACCAACAATGAATGTCTACAAAGGGCTTGCTATGGGTTTATTGCAGTCCCATGCACTATTAGAACATGAAAGGCAGCAGAAGCAAAAGAAGAAGAATACCCCTCCTCAGCAGGTTCTGAAAGGAAATAAAACCTTATTTTTATCTAAAATGCTTGAAGTCGGACCTGTTTAATATGATGAGGGTGTGTTCAACACTGGGGAATATCTCTGACATTTAATGTAACACGTTCGGTAAATTCATATACATTAATTCGGTACAGCATAGAGTATTTTATGCAATCTATCTTTGTCAACTGAGCCGAGAAAGATAATTCTTAAAAGCTGTAAAAATCCCGCCTTGATTTACGGAAGTGAATCATAGGCAGTTCGTAGATTAGTGAAAAAATTATTTGGAAAGTGCGGAGATGTGGTTTAATGGACGAACGATGAGAATACCCTGGACGGAAAAAAATTGTAATGAGGATATCTTGTAAGAAAGTGAATCACAAAGAGAACTGATTGCCCACATCTTCATCCTTTGGTCATGCCATGAGAAGCAGAAAATTGGAGTAAATCTTGACGGTAGGAAAGATGAAGAGAAGGAGACGAAGAGGGAAACCGAGAGAAAAAGTGCTGGAAAGTTTGACATCATGGCATGGAGGATTATCTGTATCAGACTTGATTGAAAGTACACGAGACAGAAGGTTGTGGATAGACGTGACTGCCAACGCCAAACGGCATGGACTCTAAAAAGAAGAATTCGTTAATCATTGTTACATTCGGTGTGATGCTGACCACATCACCCACCCAGTGTCGATTGGTCTATAAAATATAAGCCTTATATTGTTACATTAGGGATATGCAACAGCATCCTGAGTTCGAACCTGCACCAAAATAGATCGCCCCAAAAATTATGACTTTTGCTCCAAATTCGGCAAAAATATACTGAGTACTAGGAAATATTCTGAGAAGCAAAGGCGACCAGCGTAATGCTGACAACATCGACCATCGAATGACGACTGCTCTATAAAACAGCACATGTCCGATGCTCTATGGCATGGAAAAAAGTGGGTAATATTACCACATAACGGCGCAAAACACAACGAAACAAACATTTCCGAGCCTACTGGTAAGTTGTCGATCTGGCTGCTTCGAGATTCTAAGCTAAGTGATTTTTGCGTATTTGTGGGGTATTGTTTGATTTATGTATGTGACGATGAAGGCTCCATTGTCGCAACGTTCACGTTTTTGTGTGTGTTTGTTATATTGTGAAGCTTACTGAAATACTTTTCGTTCTGTTTTATATCTTTAATAAACATTTACGAGGTGACAAAGCTGGGACTTACGATGCAGTTATCGCATAATCCGGATAATTTACTAAGCCTGATTATCAACATAAGCTGTAAAATAAAGCTATTTCCCTGTAAACTTATGTTAGAAGTTGTGTACACAGTACGTCAGGCATTGCTGAAAAACCCTTCTGGTACTAAAATAGTATACGGAATATGTTTGTAGCTATAGACTGACACACATACAAATAACAGTAACATACAGAATTTAAAGGATACAGTTGACAGCTGGAGATACAAAGGCCCTAAGATATATGGTGAATTAGTAACAGCAATACAAATCATCACTAGGGCATTTGGTGGAGAGTGGAGGAAAAAATAAGAAAAGGGGGGGGGGAGTGTTCAGTAGGTGGTAAAAGAAAGAAGGAAAGGCGCGTTTGGTGTAAGCTGTAGTGGAAGGGGTGGGGTCTAAAG
Source organism: Candidula unifasciata (assembly GCA_905116865.2). Classification (NCBI taxonomy): domain Eukaryota; kingdom Metazoa; phylum Mollusca; class Gastropoda; order Stylommatophora; family Geomitridae; genus Candidula; species Candidula unifasciata. Next base: position 869,324 of record CAJHNH020007778.1, on the reverse strand, counting down.
GATAAGCAACAGCGGCAGCAGTAACTGTAGTAGTAGTAGTAACAGTAGGAGCAGCAGTAGCAGTAGCAGCAACAGCAGTAGCAGCAGAAGACGAAGAATATAGCGATGATAATAGTCATGATGATGATGAGATGATAATGATGAGAAAGAATAATAACAATAATAACAACAATAATATGAAGAGTGCTCAGTCAAGAATTAGACTTTATATACGGCATTGTCTCGGACCGTCACATAGATCCGAGCGAATCATCCACACAAATACACAATCCATCATCACTGAAGAGAGAAACCAAGTCACAACCAATGGGTGACTGCTGTCGCGCCATACTTACATTGATTAGAATGCGTTTCAGTCGTGGGCTTTTTATTTCTGTGTCACCGTTGTGTTTAGTTTGCATAGTTAATTATTTTCTTTCTGTTTGTGTTTGTTTCGCTTAAAGGTTGTTATTGAAATCGCATGTTTTTATCTGCCTGTCTTTCTTTTTGCCGAGCTTGTTGGTGGATCGGAAGGTCTTGGCGTCAGGCTCTGACAGAGCTGAATTTTTTTTTTCCAAAAATGATTTTGGCTTCAAGGTCTACCCAGCCTTGATTGGGTACTCCTGGGAGAAAAAGGCAGCTGGCGGGATGCTGACCATATCACCCACAGAGTGTCTATAAAATATAGGACCAACCCTATATGCCCAATACGCCGGAAGGAGTGGTAAAAGGTCCTCTTATTGTTACCTTCATCCCTGATTTCCCCACCGAGCTATTACCTGAAGGTTTGACACCACGTGATTATAAAGTCCTAATCTGGAGGGCAAACCAACAGGGCACATCCACAATAGCCCTTTTAGCCTCTACAGAAGTAATAATTGAGGTACCCGTAACAGCCTAAACTGTCCTGGCGTAGCCCGCAGTCTTGTGCTTGTGGGGATGCCTAGTATCTCTGTCTATTTTTATTAAATATTTTTTTTACACGAAGCACTTGAGCATAGCTTATTTGACTCAGTGTCAGGAGCATCAGACTTTATGTTGCTTGATTAATTCAGCCTCGGTGCCACATACACCGTTATTCTGGGGAGTATGCGGCTTTTCTGCCATCCTCCGACTCGAACCTGAGACCGGACACACATTGTCACCTGACGTCCAACGCGTTATCGACTACGCTGGAGCTCCGGGCTTCTTTATAGTTAACTCCTTAAACAAAATGATTGTATACTGAAAGATAAACATGCAATGTTTCAAAGAGGCACTATTTGGATGAGAATCAAGCATCAGCAAATCTCATAAATTCTTCTTCAACGGTTTACCACAGTTATTTTAGTGTACTACAGACAGAACGCCGCTCTCCTGATCCAGCAATTTCTCCTGCTTGCCTTGTTCTACGCCTACTATTAATTACCTTTCCTTGGGAGTAATAAAGGCTGGCTGAGTTAAAGATCATGATGTACGGACAACACGTGGTCTCTACAGTACTGTGCAGGGTTTGTGCTATGAAGTGGAGGGACTTCATTGTCACACCTTTCCGTAGTATAATACAAGGTCCGACAATTAAGTAATGAGACTGATTTTATTATGGCCAAGACAAAAATGCCATCTGTGAAGCAAAGCATGGTATCTAAAGAGGCAATATTCGTCTATGATCTGGCAACTTTTCACTGCCGCCCCATAAGCACACAACAAACTAACCGCCATTTTGTTGACCTAGTTAGAGGTGTATTGTTACGCAATCAGCACGAAGCAAAAAGCTCACGTTATTTTTTTTTTTTTATTCAGAAGAAGCGTAATTGAAACAATTAAATTGATGCAACAAGTTTATGGGGATAATTGTTTATCTCGTGCATACATTTTCAGGTGGTATTCACGATTCAAAAGTTGTGTTGAAATGCACCTAGACCTGGACGCCAAATTTCTGTTCGTAATGATGAACTAATTGCAAAAGAAGAGAACGGATACAAGAAGATAATTGTTTTACTGTGAGGATGATGGAGGATGAATCTGGTCCATTAATTACATTTCAGTGCAAGAATTTGGCGAGAAAATAGTTGCTTGCCGGTTTGTACCACATTCGTTGTCTGGTGACTAAAAACATTAGCAGGTTGAGTACCTAAGAGACATCATCAAAACAAGTGTGTGTTCTCAGCCTTCCACACTATTCCCCAAATTTGTCTGGAAATATGTCTCCCTGTGATTATTTTCTATTCTCAAAATTAAAGTTACTATTGAAAGGACGCTTTTTTAACGATATTGATGACATCCAAAGGGCAGTAGCATCGACTTTAAGGGCCATAACAACAAGAAGCACTACAGAGGTAGTTCCAGTAACTGTTAGTGCCACTTGCACAAGAGGCTTACTTTAAATAAAATACAGATAATATCTTCAACTGTTAATTTTTTACATTTTTACGGAGTTTCTCATTACTTAATTGTCAGACCTTGTATAACATTATCGTACGGTTACGTTGCTCTCCCCATTTACAGAGTGTTACACAATAGCTCACTTCTGATTAGTCGACTTTCAGCCAAGCTCACTTCTGATGGGCTACCTTGAGCCATGTGACCTAGGCACAAGGTTACAGGGTGTTCCACAATGCCGTTGATATCGCGTGTCGTATATTTCAGCACGCAGTGCTTTTAACACTCCAAAAACATCGACAAACTGGGTCTAACACAAACTTATTTAGAGAGTGATGAAACCTAGACATTTAAAAAAAAAGTAAATGCAAGACAATTTAGAAAGCAAAGAACAGAGCGGCACACCCTAACTTCCAGCAAAGTAGACCAGTCCAACAAATTTATTATTGGAACGTGACCTACATTGTTTTGGGGAGACTAACGTTTGTTTAAATTCGTATGGAAAAACGGAAAGGTGCCAAAGTTAACCTACCGGTCAGTTGCATAGTAACCTACTGTCAGATTGTAATCGGATCCATAGCTTATCATAATCGTCGCTGATATTTTTTTCAGCCATTCTTCAGAAGTCAGTGACCATTTCCGAAACACGACGCAGCCGTTTCAATACCAGCTTAAGGCAGAACAGCTACGTGATAAACATAACACTTTCTTGTTAATTTGTCGAGCTCGCTTTCTGCGGGAAGTCGATTCCTTGCAACTGTTGTACAAGTATCTTTCAAAAGGTAACCGCTTCTGGTCCTTATATGTGCCAACCACTCAACAAGAATTATTTCCCATTAATCTCAACAATAGAGCTTACTGAAGAGGTTGTAACATCCGTTATGTTGTGGGATCGCTGACTGTACGCTCTACCGGACGTGGTACAAGTCCTGGTTGTTTAAAAGAGACGGCGTGTGCTCGCAAGTACTAAGTTACGCTAAAATTAGATGGGCTGTTTATTTGATTTTGTATCTTTGGTGCGTATCTGGAAGTTTTACAACGTATTTTTATTGTTTATAATTTAGGGTTTAGCTATGATCTGACTGATTATATGTTACGATTCACCACCTGCCCAGGACAGGAGAACTTTAGCTGTTACTGATGTTGCAGTTATAATTTCTAAGGATTACACATGGGTATATGAGATTTATCTTGTTGCATTGATTCTTCCATTCTTGAATTGTCACCGCAACAAGCTATAAAGATGATACCACACAGAGATACCAATCACAGTATATTAGAGTATCAGCATTTTTATGTAGACTATGTGGCAGAGACAGCCACTCCAGTAGTGGATTTTACTATCATAGCAGACACTCTTCCCAAAGACAACGGCATAGCTTGATACTCCCTAAGGACTGACGGTTGCCAACTAGAAATGCAAAGCCTAAATATAGCAGCAGCTTGGGAATACCAGTTAGTCATTTAGTCAGCCTGACGGACCTTCGTGACCTACACTGACAGCCAGCTTTGGTGTCTACTTCTACTTCTCCCCCTCATCATCTTCCTACTTCTTCTTTTAATCTCCCAGTAGGGTATAGGCCTTTAGGCAAATCAAACTACTTGATTTGTAGACTCGTTCACGATTGAGTGAATTTTGCAGCTTGACAAACCTACTTATTCGCTTCTTACGGCATGCATTGTACCACGCATTGACACTGTTGTCGGATTCTTGTGTGGGTTCCGCTGACACAAGGACGTAATGGATCGCTCGCCTTTGGCCCTGACTCATCTTTTCTTTCACTTATTTGTTTATACATCTTTTACTACCTCTACATATACCTTTCATAGTTTACACCCTCTTATTCCCAGTATTGTTACCCAGATCTGTTTTTAAAAGAAAAAGATCTGAAGGTATAACTTACTTTCTTGAACAAGACTAAAGTCCAGATGTGGACGAACAACTAGACCCTTTTGCCGCAGTTTACAGCCAGTCAGCGATAGAAAAAAAAAAAGAAGATCTGGCTTATTTGTATGCAGACAACTAGTTCCTCGTTTCTAATGCAGATACCTAACGACTTCAAAGGAAATACCCCTAGTTTGTAGGGCTGTACCGAATAGTGATTTTCACTATTCGGCCGAATACGAATAGTGCGACCAACTATTCGGCCGAATACGAATAGTGTATCATCATCATCAGGCGCCTTGTCGATTGGCGTTGGCGATTATGCCCTGACACAACATGTGATCTCATGCAGCATGTATCCTCTTCTTCTTTAGCATTCTGAGGTTTACTGGTGCAGATATCATTCGTCTCCATTCATCTCTCTGGCTGGCCTTCTCTTCACAATTTGTGACACCAGTTGTTTGCAGGTCTGGCTGGACATTATCTCTCGATCTTTTTGTGTGTGTGTGTGGGGGGGGGGGGTCTATCTCGTGGTCTACGCCCATTCATCTCTCAGGTGTATAGTTTTACTTCTCTGTCATCGGACATTCTTTCAATATGCCCTAACCATTTTATTATGTTAGCTCTCATAATGCCAGTGATCAATGGTGATTTAAACAGATTATGTCCTACGTTGTTGCTTCTCACTCTCCATTCCCCGCTGTTAGCATCTTCGATGGGTCCACAGATTTGTCGTTAGACTGTTTTCGAAAACCTGTAGTAAGGTCTCATCTCTTTTATTTCTGCTTCAAGTTTCAGAGCCATACAAAACGACTGGTCTTATCAACGTTTTATATATTTTAATTTTGTTGTTGCGAGACAGACACTTTTACTTTAGCAGATGTTTAAGGGCTTAGTATACTTTTTTTTCTAGATTGTATTCTAGATTGTATTTCTTCTCTCAGCATGTTGGAGCAGTTGAAGTTTGCACCCAAGTACTTATATGTTTCTGTGATTTTAATATTATCGACTTGGATGTGGCCGGAGTTTATATTCTTTCCATGTCCATTTTATGTTTTGCACCCTTCAGTCAGTCTGTGGTAACTAATAACTAGGAATGAAAGAATCCGAAGTATTATAACAAGTAACTAAACTTGGAAAATGTCACTGACAGCTCAGTTAATGCAGGAAAGCTGCATTAACTTTCAGCAAAACCAATCGTTTCATGTTATCAGCATTAGGGCCGTGTATGCAGAAGCGGGTGTAAGGTAACTACTATTCGTATTCGGCTCGACCGCAACTATTCGGCCGAATACCGAATAGTCAACAGGTCCACTATTCTGCCCCGAAGCGAATACGAAGCGAATATTCGGTACAGCCCTACTAGTTAGTCGCCTTTTACGACATGCTCATTAAGGGATGGTGTGTGTATTCTTTCTCCCACAAAATGGGACCCTAGAACCCCATTCTATGCCCCCACACACTACAGGGGATAACCAGTTGCTTTCCTTGGTGTCTTTATAATTGATATAATTCCCCAGAAGATTCTGAAAATTGTCAAGGTACTGGATTATGACGACGATCCCCCGATAAGAACGTAGACTGTCATCCACCTCACATCAAGACATCCAGTCCTTTGCGAAAATGACTGGATAGAAGAAACATTTGGGAACATCAGAACTAACCAAAGAAAAGCATACTGCTACAGTCAGCAAACAAAGGGAATAGATACTATAACGACAAGTGCTTTCCTTCCGGACACTGTCCTTCTGTCGAGTCCGGACACACGGGAGAAGTTCAAGTGGACAAACAAGGGCCGGATAACCACATCTGCGAGTGACCATGGTCATCTGTAAGTGCTGGTTGTATTCAAGTGATATTAGCCTTGAAACGTCTCGACGAGTGAGAAGATGTTACATACATACAGTCCACAAGTGTTCGTCAAAGTCGGTATAAGTTCAGACAAAGAGACATGCATGATTACTCACGATTGTAGTAATTATTACAATTTTCATAATCAACATCACTACCAACTCATCTACTACAACCACCACCACCAGCATCGTCATCATCTGACACATTTTTCGTCAAACATGTGAAAAAAGACCATTTGGTGGTTCAGCCCTTGATGTCTTTCTGTTGAAATTTACTTTACTTTTATGTTATTAATCCATATTTCTTCTTCGATGCTTGTTTGTTAACGTATCAACTCTTCATTGACATAGCGCCTGGGATAGTAACTGCTGTTCCTCCTATACCAGAATGTGTCGAAATCACTTGATCCTCTTATCCTCAGTTTAGATTACACAAAGTGTCGTTACCTCATTTTCTCGTTCTGGAATTATGTTGTTCATAACAATAGCCTTAACCCACTGCGGGCTGCGTGGATTTTTATCGTGGTATGGGACGTCTCAGGTCGACCCAGCCTCAAATGGGTACTAGGATGGCTGTCCTGGGGAAGTAGAGACGACCGGCGTAATGCTGACCACATTACCCACCGAGTGTCGATTGGTCTGTAAAAATATGGCTGCTCTTCCGATATGCCCGATGCGCCTAAAGGCGTGAAAAGGGAACTTTTACTAATAATAGCCTAGAAAGCCTCCAGTGGTTACACTCTCCCAATGATGTCTCCAGACGTGTTTCTTTGATGTAGTGTAACTGAGTTCTTCAAAGTCCATGTTTTAGATCGGTATTATAGTTTTGGTATCAGTATCCTACCGACAGTCATGATTTTTGATTGCTATTGGTAATTGCATATTTTGGGTTTTAAATTTGGAAATTGGAAGTAATAATAGAATATTTAGTGTATATAATGAATAACGACTTTTAACCAGAAGTGATATGGAATATGCACAGTGAGCTAGGAAAATGGTAATTTGTTCCGTAAAGACCATCTCCTACTCCACTGCTGTGTAGAAGATGCGTGTTTGAAAGGGCCGAAAGTAAGACAGGCCTGCGTGCCACATTTGTGTCTTCCTGGCAATAAATAAATAAAGCTCTTTTATTCAAATCTTCTTCTTTCTCCTCATCCTCGCCCTCTCCTCATTCCCCTTCTTACCCTTCTCATCATCATTTTGTCCCGACGTCTACACAGGTAAGCTAGAATACGGACCCTTATAACAACAACCAAGGGATGTTTTAAATTAAAGGATCACTTGAGCTACCCACCTCATTATGGAATTTGTTTTTGGCTGGGGGGGGGGGGGGTTGCGGGTGGGGTGGGGTGGGAAAGGGGGAGATGAGGCCCCCTCTGCTTCTCTCCCATCTGCCCCCCCCCCCCCTTCCTCCTCCTCAGTAGTGTCCTTGTGACGACGTACTTAGTACCCAATAATGAAAATAAACCTTTTTTTTAATGCCTTGAAGATGTTTTAAAACTATTGCCCTTTTACATGTTAGTTGCGTATCCTATACAGGACTTTGCAGAACCAACCCCAACATATTTAGCTGTGGTGGTTTTCCTAGGCAAGTTTATGTCCAGCAGTTTGCCATTGCTTTTTGGACGATCGGCTTCTAGATACCACTGTCGAAACCAAGGCAAGGCGCAAGGCCCGCAGCTGGGATCGAACCGGTACCCCGGCATTGCAAAGCGCGTTCGTAACGCATAAGCCACAGACGCCTAATATTGCCCTGCAGAATGTAAATTGTATGAGCGGATGTTGACAAACTGGTCATCTGAAGTGCTTCTGACATGTAGATTAAGCAAGGATAGAAGTACCCAGTAAGTTATTGTTGTTGGAACCTTCGCGACTTTCCAGAAGATTGTTATATTGTGCTATGAAAAAGCTTATGACTCACAGTCCATGACTATGGCTAATGTAAACAGCAAATGCGATTAGAAAACTGACACAATTAGAACAAGGGATTTCAGGACCGTTGTTGCCATCACATTTATTGAGCTTGCTTCTGCTCAGACGCTCGCTGTCATATTTCTGTAATCATTTTTTCCGCTATTTTCGCTCCCTTTCTGATTGTTTATTACCTGGTGCATTGGCTTTTACAGCCTGCAGTTCGGATTTGGTCCTAGCTCCAAGCATCGATTTAAGCACAGGGTTGTGGTAGGTCAACAACACCTTATTGGTTGGGAGCTGCCCAGCTTAATGTGTTCGGTAGCCGATCAGCGACTCCAGTACGTCTCCCACCGTCAGAGGTAACCCGTGGCACCCTCGTCTACGCCAATTGACAAAACCGTAACTGATGCCTCTCGATTTGTTTTCGAGACTAATTAAGGACATGGATGAAGTTCCTCCTCTCCATAACACAAAGCCTGGGCAGTGTTGTAGAGATCATGTGTTACCATGCATTAATATCCCTCTCTCTTCCAGCCTTGTTTACTTCAAAGGAAATATTACAG